>SJXQ01004471.1:348759-376337 GCA_006408695.1 Aepyceros melampus
TGTAAGGCCTCCCCAGCCAGCCATTTTGCTTTTTTTGCATTTCTTTGCCATGGGGATGATCTTGATCCCTGTCTCATGTACAGTGTCACGAACCTCATTCCATAGTTCATCAGGCACTCTATCTATCAGATCTAGACCCTTAAATCTATTTCTCACTTCCACTGTATAATCATAAGGGATTTGATTTAGGTCATACCTGAATGGTCTAGTGGTGTTGCCCACTTTCTTCAATTCAAGTCTGAATTTGGCAATAAGGAGTTCACAATCTGAGTCACAGTCAGCTCCCAGTCTTGTTTTTGTTGACTGTATAGAGCTTCTCCATCTTTGGCTGCAAAGAATATAATCAGTCTGATTTCGGTGTTGACCGTCTGTCTATACATACACATTTTAAATCCTAGCTTTTTGTTTTCATATAAAATTTACATACAATGAAATGTGCTAATCTTAACTCTATGTTTGCTGCTGCTGCTGCTGCTGCTAAGTCGCTTCAGTCGTGTCCAACTCTGTGCAACCCCATGGACCGCAGCCCACCAGGCTCCTCCATCCATGGGATTCTCCAGGCAGGAGCACTGGAGTGAGTTGCCATTGCCTTCTCCGTATGTTTGCTAAGTTTTGACAAATAATCATCATTTTTAATACCTCTGTGGTACTTTATCTTGAAAGCTAAGATGTAATAGATACAGATTTAGGTTTTTAAAAATGAAGACATGATGCAGTTCATGTAGCTTCAATAATTTTTTTAAATAATTTAACACAAGGAAATGGTTTTTATTATTATTTTAGAATAAGATTATGGTATCAAGATGATGCTGGCCTCATAGAATGAGTTCAGAAGTGTTCTTTCCTCTACAATTTTTTTGAGTAGTTTGAGAAAGATATGCATTAACTCTTCTCTAAATGTTTGGTAGAATTCACTTGTTTAGCCATCTAGTCCTGGAATTTTCTTTGTTGGGAGTTTTAAAATTTCTGAATGAATTTCACTACTGATAACATGGTTCATACTGTCTGTTTCTTCATGGTTCAGATAGGAAGATTCAGAGATACTTTCTAAAATTTTCTCTGTTTCTTCTAGGTTGTCTATTTTATTGGTGTATAGTTGTTCATAGTAGTCTCTTATGATCCTATGTATTTCTGTGGTATCAGTTGTAATATCTCCTTTTTCATTTCTGATTTTATTGATCTGGGTCCTCTACCTTTTTGTCTTGATGGGTCTGGCTAAACGTTATCAGTGTTTTCAGAGAACCGGCTTTTAGTTTCATTGATCTTTTCTATTTTTTTTTAAGTCTCTATTTCATTTATTTCTGCTCTGATCTTATATTTCTTTCCTTCTACTAACTTTGGATTTTCTTTTTTCTCTAGTTCCTTTAGGTGTAAGGTTAGGTTGTTTATTTGAAGTTTTTCTTGTTTCCTGAGGGAAGCTTGTATTGCTATAAGCTTTACTATTAGAACTGCTTTTGCTCATGCCCCATAGGTTTGAGGGGCTGGCCTGGTGGCTCAGCTGGTAAAGAATCTGCCTGCAGTGCAGGAGACCTGGGTTCAATCCCTGGGTTGGGAAGATCCCCTGGCGAAGGGAAAGGCTACACATTCCAGTATTCTGGCCTGGAGAATGCCATGGACTGTATAGTCCTTGGGGTCACAAAGAGTCAGACATGACTGAGCGACTTTCACTTTCATAGGTTTGGGATCATTATGTTTTCATTTTTATTTGTCTCTAGGTGTTTTTTGATTTCTTTTGTGACCCATTGGCTCTTTAGTAGCCTATTGTTTAGCCTCCACGTGTTTGTGTTTTGTAGTTTTTTTCTTGCAGTTGAAAATTTTTCCATTTGTAGCCACATGGGTGGACTTACAGGGCATCATGCTAAGTGAAATAAGTCAAACAGAGAAAGACAAATACTGTGTGCTATCACTTCTGTGTGGAATCTAAAAAATTCAGTGAACTAGTGAGTATAACAAAAAAGAATCAGACTCCCAGATACAGAAAACAAAGTGATTGTTAACCAGTGGGGAGATGGAGGAAGCAGGGCAACGTAGGGGTAAAGGGATTGGAAAGTATGAACTATTAGATGTAAGATAGGCTAGAATGATGTATTTTACAACATGGAGAATATAGGCTGTATTTTATAACAACTGTAAATAGAGTATAACCTTTAAAAATTGTATAAAAAATTAAGAATTTTTAAAAAGTAATGTTTTAACATAACGAAGTATAATATGTAATTATACTTAGTCTTTGAGAAAGAGGATTTCTTCTTAGACATAGAATATATTAATAGGAGAACTGCAGATTTTTTTCCTTATAGCATGGGATATTCTAAACCTGAGACTAGGTCACCATTTGGTAGGTGAATGTAATGTTTAATTTGATTTTTGAACTGGGATGGCAATGGGCAGAAGTATTTTGCTTTGCTGTTTTGATAGTTTTTTAACAAAATTTGTTACAACTGTTTGAACAGTTACTAAAAAACCTGTTTTTTTGTTGTATGTAAATTATACTTCAATTTTGATTAAAAGAGTATGGAGAGGAAGAAACATATAACTGGACAAGTGTTAATAGTTTATCCTGTAAAGCAGTGCATTGCTTACTGTTTTATACCAGACTTAGTTCCAGCTTTCCAATGAATTGAATGCTCCCTCAGTCATATGGGTTTATCCCTTCTTGAAAAAACCTAGTCTTTGATAGCTTTTGTGAAGTGAAAGTCTTTAAAACACAATTATCTCTATATTTCATAGCCTACTTAGTTTATCCTTTGCAAAATGTCAATTCCTCTGATTTTTACATTATTTAAATGCAAAGAGTTGAGTAATAATCCATACTGTTATCAAAGCCATTGGGCCGGATGTCTATAGGAACAAGATCATTTTTTGCTGGACTTAAAAGGAACAAGGGCTTCCCCAGTGGCTCAGTGGTAAAGAATCTGCCTGCCAATGCAGGAGACACAGCTTTGATCCCTGAGTCAGGAAGATCCCATGGAGAAGGAAATGGCAATCTACTCCAGTATTTTGCCTAGGAAATCCCTTGAACAGAGGAGCCTGGTGGGCTACAGTCGATAGGGTTGCAAAAGAGTTGGCCATGATGCTTTTGAACTGTGGTGTTGGAGAAGACTCTTGAGAATCCCTTGGACTGCAAGGAGATCCAACCAGTCCATTCTGAAGGAGATCAACCCTGGGATTTCTTTGGAAGGAATGATGCTAAAGCTGAAGCTCCAGTACTTTGGCCACCTCATGTGAAGAGTTGACTCATTGGAAAAGACCCTGATGCTAGGAGGGATTGGGTGGCAGGAGGAGAAGGGGACGACCGAGGATGAGATGGCTGGATGGCACCACGGACTCAATGGATGTGAGTCTGAATGAACTCTGGAGTTGGTGATGGACAGGGAGGCCTGGTGTGCTGCGATTCATGGGGTCTCAAAGAGTCGGATACGACTGAGCGACTGATTGGAACGACTTAATGAGTGAACAACAATAATAGAAACAAACCACACCTGGTTTCATTATAAATGTGCTTAGCTGGTCACAGGAATAGAGCAAGAGATTGAAATGATTAGGGAAACAACCACCATTCAGCCCATGCTGTGCTGATGGTGGATCAGTTGACTTGATTTTACATGAGAGAAATAAGTTTAGCCTCATGGTAAAAGGACAGTCTTATTTATGGTGCATGTTCTCCTGGCAACTTACTGATATGGGGGGGGGGGAAATGTTTAACAGAATTCTGCAGCTATAAAATTATTTAAATATGAAAACCCAAGTGTAAAGTTAAGATTTTTATGGAGTATGACTTAATTTATTTTAAACATTTAGGTAAAAAACTTGTATCATACTGTCATTACTTTTCTTATATGCTTAAAGAATGGGACCATCTTAATAAAGGTAGATGGTTAGATTGAAGATGTTACTGAAAAGTTTTTATTCTGTTCTCCTTCGACAGAAGTATTAGGATAGAAAGGTGTAGACATACATTTATGGAGTTTTAAGTTCAAAACCTTGTTTGATATACTCATTATCCTTTTCTTGGTGCCATTTATTCCTGTATCTGACAAAATTTTTTTACTGGATTTTTGGGGTGTAATGGTTTTAACTCACATTGTTAGTGCATAAGCGTATCTTTTTCTATTTCTGTAGGAATTTAAGCAGAAAAATAAAGCAGATAAACTTTCAAGTGTCTAATAGAGACAATTTGATCACTTTTATGGTGATAATTTTTTTTTCCTTTTCCTCATGTAGGAGATTTTTCAAGAGCATGGGATGTTCTTCTTGACCATATACAATCAGCAGCACTCAGCAAAAACAATGAAGTATCTCTGGCTGCACTGAAAAGCTTCCAGGAAATTTTACAGATTGTGTCCCCTGCCAGAGACTCAGATAAGCCTGAGACACCACTGCAGTTAATGTCCCAGTGCCTGTCCTTTTAGGGCCTATCTCGGGCCCTAGCCTGAACAGGCCATTTCTAAGAACAGATTCCATTGGAGAAAGACTTGGAAGATATACCAGCTCTGAGCCACCCGTAGTTACTGATGAGCTTGAAGATTTGAATCTCTGGTGGGCTGCATGGAATACCTGGTACAGAATTGGATCTGAAAGCACCAAGCCTCCTATTACATTTGATAAACTAATTTTCATTCCCAGCCAGCCTTTTCTTACAGCTTTAATTCAGATATTTCCAGCTCTCTACCAACACATAAAAACTGGTTTCAACATGGATGACTTGGAGAAGTTGGGAGTCATATTGCACAGTGCTGTTTCAGTCCCAATAAGTTCAGATGCCTCCCCTTTCATTCTTCCATCTTACACTGAAGCAGTTTTGACAAGTTTACAGGAAGCTGTACTTACAGCTCTAGATGTTCTCCAAAAGGTAATCACATTTTAGTGGCTGTCTAAGCAATAATGCATATGGTTCTCTCAAATTTTTTTACTTTGCTAAATATTTTTTGGGATAAATTCTGGATCATTAAGATTATTATGTATGTATACTTTGGGATACATTCAAGATTGTAAAGATCCAGTTATTTTTAACACTTGTATTTTTCTAATATATTTTAAAAGGTAATTCAGGTTTATTTTGAGAGTCTTCAAGAAACTGCCTGCATTCTCTTATTTCTGTTCACCAGCATTTTTGGTTTGTTCATTCAACTCTTCACAAGAATATATACTTTTGAAGTCATAACTTTAGTAAAGTATTTCTGTAATTCGAAAATTAATTAGCAATGGTATTATATATTTTTTATCTGTATTTTAATTTTAGCTCCTGAATTGTTAGAAACCATTAAAAAATAAAAATGAATCTGTAAAGTGTTTACCTCACAGAAATTTTAACACACGTATGTTTTGATACTCCAAAAAAAAAAAATTAAAACAGATCTAAAAATTATTGAGCAAATTCCAGTTGGCAAGCAAAACCAGATAAAATCAAAGAATTCTTTAAACTGGCAAGGTAATTGTTAGCACAGTTAACAACCACCAAAATGTTGAACAAAACAAGTATGAACTAAAGAGTCAGCGATCCCAGCAAAATAGTTATGATATTCTAACAAAATTAGAATGGAAGTGATTCTGATTACAGTATGTTATCAGTAGCCATTTGGGTACTACAGATCATGCTTTCTAATTAAACAATTGCATTATATCCAACTGGATTGATGAAAACTTTCACAGAGATAATAGTGGTTTCTACTACAACATAGTACACCTTGATTGTCTCTGGAGGAGGTCTAGCTGAGCAGTAATTCCTTGACCACCTTAGCCCTAGTTACTCTGTGCAAAGAAATTGTATAGAAACTTAAAATGTAAGAAAACCTGGCATTTTAATAATTTTATTATAGGGAGGATCAGTTTTCATAATTGAAATTAAAAGAGCTGCTTTTATTTTCAGTGGCAGAAGAAAAGTAGCTTGTCAGTAATAATTTTTTTCTCCCTGACTGTGTTTATAGACTACTGTGGAGGGAATGGAAAAGTTAGAAAAGGAGAGCATAGACTTTGTGGGATGCCCATAATCTAGAACTCTCACTCAGGTGTTTAATTCAGGTTTTATACATATGTAGAGGATAGTAAAGTAAACAAGAAGAAACAGCAAATCCCCAAACTTTTTTTCTAGGGGAAAAAAGCATATAATTTTACTTTAGAACAAAACCTCTGCTTTAGCGATAAGAGAACAAATAGAATCATTCATCCCAAGCAGGCATTTGTTCTGAGCTTTGAGCTTTAAATGGCTTTGAAGGAGCATATATCTTCAATTGAAAAGTTAGGAAGTTTTATTGTTGGAAACTTTGGAACTTTTACTTATATCAATTGATGTCATTTTGCATTACTAATTTTCACTCTAGCCATTGTTTATTACTTATAGGATTATTTAAATGATATTTCATAATAATTGAATGCTATTCAAACATATGGGGGTTTTAATATTTCCTAACAGAAGACTTAACATTTTCATTATTAGTAAGAGTGTTCTTATATTTTCCCCAACAGGTGTCAGAAAATTTTTTCACAAGCAAAATATACTTGCTTTGGAAGTTTATTCTTAAACTAATAAGCTATTCTGCAAAACAATTTACTGATTAAAAGCTGTTTTCCTTCTTAAAGGAAAAACTCATTTCTAATTTCATATTTTCCCTTATATTGTTTAGAGTTTCAGGGTCATATGCGTTTTTTCTTGGTTTTCATATCACTAGTTCCCAACCAAAATGACTTAGTCCAATAGGCTAATTTTTTTTTCCCAAGATATATTTACATAACTAAGGAACATGAGAATTTGATTGTTTTCCTAAGTTTTGAGATCAGGAGACTGCATCTATCTTACTTATTGCTAACCTTCGTAAAGGCTGATAACTGGTACCACGTGTACGTCCATGGTCAAGGCTACTGGAGTGGTACTTCAGGAGACACTGTCACATTGGTGTGAATGGTGCTTCTACTTAATGGGGACAAGTTTCTGAATCTCTCTGTACTTTGGCTTCCTCATCCATAAAAGGGAAATAATAACTGTAATTTTTTTCTTAGTAAGTGGGATAGTATTTTTAAGGCATTTAGTGCCTGGCACAGTTAAACATTCAGTAAACATTAGCTGTTACTATTTTCATTATCATATTGTCTTGCAAAGGCCTTAGTACATGGTAAATACAGAATTAATTATTTTAAATGACTTAATAAGAGAAACTTTGAATCATGTCAGACGTTAGATGTCCAGTTTCTTTTCTTATTTTCACATACACAGTTTTCAAAAATTAATAGGAAATATTGTCCAGATAGATTGGGGCTTCCCAGGTGGCACTAGTGGTAAAGAACCCGTCTGCTAATGCAGGAGACTTAAGAGATGAAAGTTCGATTCCTGGGTCTGGAAGATCCCCTGGAGGAGGTCATGGCAACCCATTCCAGTATTCTTGCCTGGAGAATCCCATGGATAGAAGAGCCTATCAGCTCCATAGGGTCCATACGGTCCATAGGGTCACAAGTTGGACATGACTGGAGTGACTTCACAAGCATGCTTACTGATTCTTAGCTTTTGGACTAAAATCTGCCACCAGATTTACACTATAGGCTTTTCTGATTCAGAATATTGAAGAAAAGCCAATACTAATAACTTTTTCTTAGATGAAGTTTGTTGTTAAATTGACTTCATATTACGTATTTTAAGATCTCAGGATTCAGCTGTAACACTGTTAGTAAGTTTTGTTTTGTTTTTTTATAAGCACCACCAAAAATCAAAACATAACAGTCCAGATCATTATTTGGTGCTACTTCCAGAAAAAATTTGATACTTAGTTTTCTAATGTCTCAGGGCAGAATGTTGCTCTCTTCCTCTCTCCCGCCCCTCCTTCTTTCCCTTCCTTCCTGCCTGCCTTCCTTTATTTGTCACTGAAAATAAGGAATTCATTTAGGATAATTATCTCTTTTCCACAGTAATTGCTACATGTTTAATTCTAAGAGTTAAGACTCAGCAAGAAGTTAATAAAGAAGACTGTGAAATTATAGAAGTAGTTAGTAGAGAGAATTTTTTTGGACTGTATACTTTTTAAGTTCTCCATTCACATTTTCTGAGAAAAGTAACCAAATAGAGGAAGATGGTATTACATATCCTCATTCTACTTTTCACATTGTAATTACAGGATGATCTAATGGTATGTATGAGCAACGCTTTGCTTATCTACTTTCTATCTCAAGATAACTTTGTTGAAGCTAAATGGCTACCCGTTCTCTGAGGGAGAATAAAACTGGTCTGTTATCTGATGGGTTAAAAAAGCCATGATTGTATGAAAATATACATGTTGTACACATAGTTTTAAAGAAAGTCCTTAAAATTTTGAGATGCTTTGAATTTTGATTTTGTATTTTGAAGGTGCCTCAAGTATAGAATGATTATGCTTTTTGTTTTGGAAAGCAGAAATATATTTTAGATACTCCATAAATTATATCATTAAATATTTTTCCTACAGAGAAAAATAAATGCTAAGACAGGAAAATATGAAAGATGGAAGAGAAAACACATTTGTTGCTAGAAAAAATAAAAACATGAGATTTAAGTACTTTCAACATATTTGATGTAATTAAAATTTGCAGTGTCTGAATATGCATTTTGTTTTATGAAATTGTAGCATTGTTTAATTTTTATTAACTTAAATTTTTTTCTTGTTTTATATCAAGTCTGTGTATTGATACATTAGATGCTAAATATACACTGCCCTGTTAAAAATTAATACATACATTTCTTTTAGAAATAGATTTTCATTCATGACTTATTTTCCCAACTGTAATGAACATGCTTACTTCTTAAAGTCTCTGGTCCATGCATGATGCAGGCATAAGCTGTCATTTTCATGAACTAATGTCATCACTTAAGCGCTTAAGTAGAAGTCAATCTCATCTTGGTCAGTGAAGCGTTCTAAATTGTCTAAAGTGTGTATTACTGAACAAATGATCAGATTGTGGAACCTCAGAATGGCCCGTGACTTCTCTTTTAAGTGCTTGCCCTTTGTTTAGTCTGCAAGTAATAAGCCACACTTTTAATTTAAAAGTATTTTTTAGCTGATTAAAATATTTAGTCTATACTTTATTCAATATTAGTTTAAAATAGTTTAAATGTCCTTCAGGGCTTCAAAAAGTATATAATGCTTAACATAAAATAAGACGGTCTTTAAGAGTCTTTGATTAAACAAAAGCATAAATGGTAAAGAACTTAATGGAGTTCAGATTATACATTCTCTTGTTCATATCTTGTTTTGTAGGCCATCTGTGTAGGACCAGAAAGCATGCAGATAATGTATCCCGCTATATTTGACCAGTTACTGGCATTTGTAGAATTTTCATGTAAACCTCCACAGTATGGACAGCTGGAAACAAAACACATTGCAAATGCAAAATATAATCAGGTAATTTGCTATAAATTATATTTACTCTGTAAAATTTCATGTCTTATAAATGTAGTCAGTTCCATTTAAGATGGACTTTTATCTCCAAACATTTTATTTCACAAATAAACTTTCATATGTCTATTAACGTTTAAACTGGAAAGAAACATTATTTGGAAAACCTGTGTCCCTTCTTCTTCTTTTTTTAATTGTTTATTGCTTTCTTTTCCCAAGTGGTTCTCCAGAAAGCTTGGCCTTTCCTGATACTCTGTAGTACATCTTTCTTCAGAGTTCCTTTCTTGGTGTCCTCATCGCACTATAAAATGGCTTCTAAATCCCTATGCCAAGTCCTACTCTTATCTAAAATAGAAACTTGCAATAGAAAATGAAGAAATGAAAAGTTTTCTACTACTGGTGTGAAATTTAGTTGGATTTTACATAAAGATTTTTTTAGCCATAGTTGGCAAATTTTAACTTTGTTTTGGCTTAGGGGAGAAATAAATTTCTGAATGCATGCACATGCTGATTTTGTTCACTCAACATAAAAATTATAATTTTACATGGTCCGAAAAGTAGTTTAATGTGTATTAACTTTTCTCATTCTATTTGTCTTGCAACACAATGGAATCACAATAGATCCAACTATTTGCACCGGTGAGTTAAATTTCCTAAAATTGTCCTAACTTATTGGCAACAAATAAAATACATCTTTCCCAGTTTTTGATGGAATGCTCTATGTACTTTTTCTGATAGTTTTAATTTTTGCCTGGCTGAAAATTATTCTTTCATGAAATTATATCTCTGTGAAAACTTTGCATGTAATAAAACAATCTGACCTAAAACCAAGGCCTGAACTTTAAGACGAAGCTTTCACTTTGAAAACAATATGATTTCATTTAATCTTATTTTTGTTTTAACTCCATTTGAAAATATTACTTTCTAGGCGGAATGGGTTGCCTTGAATTATGTACCATTTGCTGAAAGGTCTTTAGACGTAGTTGTGGATTTATATCAAAAAACAGCCTGTCACAAAGCAGTGGTGAATGAGAAAGTACTCCAGAATATTATTAAGGTATCTTTTTAAAAAATTTTTATACTTTCATTTAATTATGATAACATTATTGAAATTTATCTTTAAGTAATTGTATATGTTCATATATTAAAATAAATGAAAAATATAATCTGTTATTATTTATAGTGATTTTGCTCCAACATTCATGGATATTTAGGAAGGTGTTTCTCTGGAATGAGAAGGTTTTTTTAATAAAAATATTTTAAAGTATGCATTCGATTTTATGATTTTTCATCTTTGGCACTTAAGACAATAAGCATCTTATTTCTTAGGACAGTACTTCTCATACTTTGATAAGCATTCAAGGAGAAATTCACAATTCAGCCTATCGATTTAACTGATCATGCATACTTTTTCTGAAAGTCAGTTCCTCAGTGCATGGACAAACATTATTAAAATTCATATGCTGTTGTGTGTGTCCCATTCCTCCAAAGTTTATTTCCTTTTTTCCCCCCTCTGTTTTGAAGGACAAACCTAAATCTTGTTCTTACTCTAATATGTAGGTGCTTTTATTTACTGGATAATTATAATCTGATCTGAACTCTCTTCCCTCAATGAAGAAGGCCTTTCTCTGTTCCATGGTTCATCCTTCTCTTTGTGTTCATCCATTTCTTTTCCCACCGTTCTTTGCTGGCAATTCTTTTAGCTGCTTATACTTTATCCTCAGAAGATGTCCCAGGTGGCACTAGTGGTTAAGAATCCATCTGCCAGTGCAAGAGACATAAGAGATGTGGGTTCGGTCCCTGGGTCGGGAAGATCCCCTGGAGGAGGGCACAGCAACCCACTGCAATATTTTTGCCTGGAGCATCCCATGAACAGTAGAGCCTGGCAGGCTATAGTCCACTGGGTCCCACAGAGTCAAATACGACTGAAGTGACTTAGCACGCATACATGCTGAACACTTCCCTCAAGGAAGAAACCTTTCTCTATTCCAGGGCTCATCCTTCTCTTTGTGTTCATCCTTTTCTGTTCCCACCTTTCTTTATTGTTAATTCTTTCAGACTCTTTCCTGTGAAGAAGATTAAGCCTTTTATGTAAGATTTTTCTCTCATTTGACTTCCTATTCAAATTGTTCTCTTTCAACTTTCCTTTACTTCTAAGCTCCTTTAAACAACTTGTAGTTTCAACTAACCACCACTCACTCTAACCTATTGTACCCAGGCTCACTTCCATATTCTGCTAAAAAAAAACTACTTACTTGAAGTTACAGAAGACAAACGTCTTTAAATTCTAAGCCCTTTTCTAATTCTTTTATTTTCTTTGTTAATATGGTATTGCTCTGGCCTTTTTTAAAAAAATAACTATTTTTGCCTTTGCTGGGTCTTTCTTGCCGCGTGGGCTTTTCTCTAACTGGGGTGAGCTGGGGCTCCTCTTTGTTGCAATGTGCAGGCTTCTCATTGCAGTGGCTCCTCTTGTTGTGGAGCACAGGCACAACAGTTGTGGCATAAGAGCTTAGTTGCTCAAGTGCTTGTTGGATCTTCCCTAACCAGGGATTGAACCCATGTACCATGCATTGGCAGGCGGATTCTCTACCACTGAGCCACCAGCGAAGCCCCTGGCCGTCTTAAAATTGTTTCTTTCCTTGATTTTTTGTCATAGTTCTTTCTGCCCCTCACCATTCATCCCCTCAAAACTGTCTTGTATCTCCTGATTTGTTGAGAATAAATTTTAAGCACTTCCGTTGTGGGTACTAAGAAATAGTAGAAATTAAAAATGAATAAGATAGTTCATACATTTAATAATTCAATAAAGGATCTATAAAAAGGAAAATAATAATGCAGTATATTAAGTACTAAGTGAAGACCTCCAAGTAGAGGCAGCTTTGTGTTCAGAGAAAGCTGGATTAGCGTAGTGCACTGCTGTGTACTTGCTGCCCTGTGATTTTGGAGGAAATGAACCTGAGAGTGTTTCTCATCTGTAAAAGGATAATACAAATGCAAATTTCATGTCTTAACCATTAAGAGACTCAAGTGAGATATGGCATTTAATAATAGTTGCCAAGTAGTCAGTGTTGAATAAAAGTTAAGTTCTCCCTTCCCTCTGTAGACAAGGAAATAACTAAACTGCCTATGGGATTCTGGGAAGGGTTAAGTAAAGTAACATTTGAAGAAGGAATACCCAGCAACAAAGCAGAAGAAGATCTGATCAACTAAGCAACATAAAGATCATGGCATATTTTTAAAGCATTGTTGAGAAATCCCACTTACGGAGCTGACAGGGCCTGGAATAGGTCTGAAAAAGAGGCTTTGGGTTGTACAAGCCATCATAAGGAATCAGACTTTTTTCCTTAACCACTGAAGAGCTGAACTTGGAGGAGTAGCATGAATCAGTTTGTATTTTTAATGGAATTAAATAATCTCTTTTGTGTATTTCTGAACAGTTTGTTGATGCCACTTACTACATGTATTGTGTTAATTGGACAAGGCTCTTCCTTCCTTGGAAACTTAGCTTTGTGACAGCAAGAATTGAATTTTCTAGTTCCACATACATTTATTGAGTACATAGGATATGCCAGTCGCTATATTCACTAAATTTTTTTTAAAAATAAATGTATAAGTGAAATGTATCTGTTGTGCTTAACATTCTCTTGACACTGGTAAACTATTAATCTAGTAGTAAACTATCTAATCGTAAGTTATAACCTGTTAATTCAGAGTGGCCAGTGTGTAACTTAGTATTCTTTTGTTGGCATATGACACACATTCAGTCTCTGACTAGCTTTAAGAATAAAAGGGCATGCTTAGTTGGAAAAGTAGAGGGAGGGCTTTGGGATTGGTGTATCCAGTAGTTCAGTACTATCTCCAGAAACTAAATTTTTTTCTTCCTTGTTCTGATTTCCAAGGGTTTACTGCATATCCTATGTTTTTCCTTATAGTTGTAGGCTAATAAAGGGATTATATGTCAGTAGCAAGTGTGTGTGTGTGTGTGTTTGTGTATGAGATTATTCTTCAGTTACTATAGTTAACCTTAAATGAACCAGCTTTAGCCCCATGCCTAGTCTTGAACCAGTGATTATGGCCAGAGAAATGGAATAGATTGACTGGCTTAATAAACTAATCATCTCCTTACCCTAATTTCCAACTAGATGTGGGGAGGGGGAAAAGATTCTAGGTAGGCTAAATTATCTTTTGTTATCATACTGTTGTGTAATGGTTCACATATTCATCTGTAAGTATTCAATAATAATTTGTGTAGAAGATGAAATCAGGTTTTAGGTTCACTCCATAACATTGAATTATGAAAATGTATCTCTTTTACTTTTTATCTTTCTCAGACTAGAATTTTTATATAAAAATAGAGTCTGGGCACTCATGAACATAATCAGATGGTATATTGGAACTGTTTATTCATGGTGCTCTGGGCTAACGCACTGTGATGGTTGGGTCAGTCTAGTCTTCTAGTTATTGGATAGAACTATGATCAGAGAACTACATTCTGAGCCACCAAATCATTCTTTAATGAATAACAGCAAGTTGACCAATTAGAAGTAAGTTTCAATATTTCAGTCACTATACAGATGCTATGCTGTGTCCTCAAGGATTAAAGATAAAATCAACCAAATTCTTAAATTACCAGTTTTTCTCAAATATATGCAAAAGGAAGAAAGTACATTAAAATGTTAGTGTAGAATATAAAATTCAAAAAATTTTAGAGATAACATATAAAACATAGTAATGATATTCTCTAGGCCATGTTTACCTAACCATTAGTAGAAAATTATAAGCAATATTGATCTCTCTTGGATAGAAGAAACCCCATTCGTCAAATTAGTTTTTGCCAGGAGAACTACGGCAGAATGCTCTAAGTTTATAACTGCATTAGAGAAGGTGCAAGACTGTAAATTTTCCTACTCTTAATCTTAACTTTTCAGAGAACATCCTTATATTTTATGATGAGAAACTAAGGTCCAAAAATGGTTATTACTTCTTTAGGGTTATTGTTTGTAAAATGGACTTAGGACTTAAAAGTATATCTTTCTAGGTAATATGATTTGAGAACTATGTCTGAGAATTGGCCTTTCTGGAAAGTAACATCCTATTTAAAATGAAAATACTTATCTTATTTTTTATAAGAACAAAGAGATGACTGTAAATTTTCCTACTCTTAATCTTAACTTTTCAGAGAACATCCTTATATTTTATGATGAGAAACTAAGGTCCAAAAATGGTTATTACTTCTTTAGGGTTATTGTTTGTAAAATGGACTTAGGACTTAAAAGTATATCTTTCTAGGTAATATGATTTGAGAACTATGTCTGAGAATTGGCCTTTCTGGAAAGTAACATCCTATTTAAAATGAAAATACTTATCTTATTTTTTATAAGAACAAAGAGAAGCTGTAATTTTTTTTAAAAAGTAGTTAAAGGCTGAGTGTTTGTTTTAATTAGTATTTATCTTAAACTGTCTTTATTTTCCCAGACTCTTAGGGTTCCCCTCAGCTTGAAGTATTCCTGCCCTTCTGAAAGCACTTGGAAACTAGCAGTATCTTCTCTCCTCAAAGTTCTTTCTATTGGGCTACCTGTTGCCCGGCAACATGCTTCTTCAGGAAAATTTGACAGTATGTGGCCAGAACTAGCCAACACCTTTGAAGACTTTCTCTTTACTAAAAGGTCAGCTCATTCATTTTTACAATTAAGACAATCTTTCAAGAAGTGTACATTATACCTATAATTGCCTAAGAACAGTATTTCTCATTATTCATTAATTAACTGATTGACTATTAAGACTGCTAGATTGTATACAGAAAATGAGTTAGGCATTTATCCACTGGGTACATTATCTGTAAGCAGAGGATAATTTTGCTCTTTCCCATGTTGCTGGTTGTAAGATAGGAGTCTTTTCTATAAGACCATGTGATTGCATCATAATTAAGGAGCCATGGTTTTAACTTGATGAATCTCAGAAGATCTGTTAAAAAAATCCAGTGTCCATTTAGCATCACAAGAGAAGACCCATATCAGAAAATCAGGTTTTTTCAGAATAAATAAGATCCTTGGTAATAATGAACAGCTCTTTAAAATGTTTAAGTTGTGCAAAGAAGAATGAAATTTTCATTGTGTAATCTGCAACAGAGGGTGTATCTTAAGGATGCTATTTTGGCCCCTCACTGAATGAGAATAGGAGAATTGAAATGTGGGCTAAATTTTTTGAATGAGGAATCTGCTCCAGTCTGTCTCAGTCACTAGCTACAACTAAATTTTTAATTAACTAAGTCACATTAAAAATTGAGTTCTTCAGTCTCATTAAGCAGTCTCATTAGCCATGTCTCATGTGTGGCTAGTGGTTGCTATAGAGGGCACTGCAAATCATTGAACATTTCCATCATAGGAAGTTCTGTTGGCAGCACTGATCTAAAATGTACCATTTTACTAGAGATGGGCTTATCACTAATAGCTGTGATAGGTAGGTAGTCTTCAGTACTCCTGCAGTCTAATTTTCCTTTGTGCTATAGTGGTGAAATTCTGTGATAACAAAAGTTTTTCTGTTTTTTTTATCCATGAATCATTTTTTTAAACTATAGAATGATGAATATGTCATGTACTGCTGTGTAACCATTTTAAATTGCTAGTTTGAAATCATTTAAATTATAAATTTCATATATACATGAAGAAAAATTTACATTGGCACATTGATAATGATCAGATGAGTCTACAGCAGAGTGATTTAATGAAGAAATTTTGTCTGTCTTTCTAATGTTTAGTTATTTAGTAAAGAAAAATTATAGAGTGCAGAAGGTTAACTTAAATTTTTTCTCTATAAGCTTATCTGATGTTTCAGAGTTAGAAGCAATGATATGTGATCCTAATTTCTGTTTACATAACTAGTCAGATTTTGTTTTGCTTTCTTACATATTTCTTACCTCTAGAAATTTTACTGATACCAATGCAAGAATACTATACCTTCTCTGTGCTGTTTGCCAACTATTTATGGTCTGCAAGCTGCTTTCACAAGGCAGTACGGTAACAGAGAAAACAAAACCAAAATCAACTAGAAGAAAGGAGGGGCTTTCGACATCATTGAGGGTTATCATAAATGAATGAATTATTTAAATAAGTGTCCGACTCTTTGTGACCCCGTGAACTGTAGTCTACCAGACTCCTCCATCCGTGAAATTCTCCAGGCAAGAATACTGGAGTGGGTTGCCATTTCCTTCTCCAGGGGATCTTCCCGACCCAGTGATCAAACCCAGGTCTCCCACATTGCAGGCAGACACTTTAACCTCTGAGCCACCAGGGAAGCCTAAATGAGTGAAAGAAAAATCCAATTAAAAATGAGAAACTAAAAGATTGTAGCCTGGTAGACACTTGAGGTCTATTAGGAATTCATTCAACCATGCTTTGAATACCAAAACACGGTGGTAGTCTTTAGAACGGTGGTCCCCAACCTTTTTGGTATCAGAGACCAATTTCATGGCAAACAGCTGCTTATCTCCTGCTGTGTGGCTGGGTTCCTAATGGGGTTGGGGATCCCTGCTCTAGAAGACACACGGGCTAGTGGGAATTCATACAATTATGGTCTGTTGACCTTCAGTTAAAAACACTTAAGTACTACCCAGAATAATTGAAACATATTCACACAGAAACTTGTACACTAATTTTTTATAGCAATATTATGGTAATAGCCAAATAAATGAAAACAATCCAAATGTTCTGATGAATGGATAAATTAAATGTGATTTGTGCATGCATACAGTGGAATGGTTAGCCGTGAAATACTGATGCACATTACAATATGGATGAATCTTGAAATCGTTAGGCTAAGTGAAAGAATGCAAACACAAATGAGGTCACATATAGTTTGACTTGTGTTTCAGAGTTGAGAGGAGGGTAGAATAAGGCATGACTACTCATGGATGCAGAGTTTCTTTTGGAGGTGATGAAAATATTCTAGAATTAGAAATGACCATTGTACAACTTTGTGAATATACTAAAAAAGCATTATATGGTACCATTTAAAAGGATACATTTTATGGTATGAATTATATTTCAAAAAATAAATTTAATGTACCATACAGACAGAACTGAGGAAAAATACAAATAATAATAATAATATTAATACAAAGCCTGTTTTCTGTCAAATAAGGATTCATGAAAAAAAATTTTTTTAAGATTTCCATTATACTTCTCAAACTTAGAGACTATAACAATCTTATATGGCCCATTTGCACCTACAATATTGACTATATATTTATAATTTATAAAATCCCTTTATAATTTATAGGTAAATTCTGTTAATCATCTGTGGTTTTAAAAGGTCAACCAATGGTTTTTGATACGCTCACAATATCTAGTAAGGATTGTTATTGTTCAGTTGCAAAGTTGTGTCTGACTCTTTGTGACCCCATGGACTGCTCAGCATGCTTGGTTCCTCTCTGTCGCCACAGTTCCGCAAATTTGCTCAAATTCACGTACATTGAATTGGTGATGCTATCTAACCATCTCATCCTCTGCTTCCCCCTTCTCCATTTGTCTTTTGTCTTTCCCAGATCTAGTAAGAATACTAACTATAAATTAAAACAAATAACCACTGTAGTGAATTCTGAGATCAGAATATTCAGCCTGTCCACAGCTGAATAAATTTCTGATTTTATTGATCATTAGAATTAGCAGTAAACTTCAGCTTTGTACACTAGTTTCTTCCCTCATATATTTTTAAAAAGTAGTTTAGTGTTTCTGGTGTGTGATCCCAATAATGTTAATACTGTATGTTCTTTATAAGCTTTTTTTAATTGGTAGTTAGCCAATTGGTATTTTCTCTGTGTGTGTCTTATTTTAATACATGTAATGAGATAAACCAGATAGTAACAAATAGAGCAATAGCTCTAGATATAAAACTCCATACTGTACCTCTAAATCTAAACATGGTAATACTGTTTTTACATTTATAACTTTTATAAAAGAGCAGAACTTAGGCTCAAATATAAGTCTAGGTTCAAATTGTGGTTTGTCATTTATTTGCAATGTGTCTTGGTCATATGGCTAGCCATTCAAAGCTTCAGTTTCCTCTTCTATCAGTTACATGGTAATACCTGGAGTTACTGTGAACACAGTATGTAGATGATACTGTGAATAAAGCTCTTAATACAGTGGTTGGCTTTCTAATTTTTGCTGTCATTATTATTATAGTAATCATTATCATCCTATTCTCAGCTGTTTTTAAAAGTGCTTAATATTTCATTATTTCATAAGTTTAATAGAACTTTACTGCTCATTCTTATTGAGAGCCACAGGGTCTAGAATTGACTTTGGGTCTCAGAACTGTTGATTTATTCTGATTTTGGTGGAACAGTTTTCTGCTTTAGAAAGTCTGAATCAGTCCTCTTTTCAGTTGTTTCCTGTCTTTTATTGTAAATAGTTTTAGTATATCATATTTATTACAAATTAGCGATTAATGAGCTGTCACTGAGGAATAATTAAGCATCTTGACCATGGCTCTCTTAAATCACTGGCAATATAAGTGAATTCAGTTTTTGTCACAATGGTAATTTTTGCTGTGACTCTAGATGATAGTATTTTTACTTTTCCTTGTTTTTCACTCATAGTACTAAAAGAAGTTTAGTTCTACAGATTTTATTTAGTTTAAGATTGAGCCAAGTATTTTTGTAGCTAAAATTTCATGTTTGTAATGAGAATGCTAATTACTTTAAGAAATAATCTTTTAAATAAATGATAATGTTCTAACTCGGATGAGGAAATTTCTTTGATGTTCAAATTCTGTTTGTATTTTCAGGAAGTATTTTACCTTAAAAATCAAGTCTTTTATTTGTTTATATTTTTTAGCATACCTCCAGATAACCTCTCTATTCAAGAATTTCAAAGAAATGAAAGTATTGATGTTGAGGTGAGGAATCTATTTAAAACATTTTCTTATGACTATACAAACCAAGTAATAAAAATGTTGAAACTGTAAAATTGCTTAAAACATAAATAAAGAGATACATTGAATGTGAACCTAAAAACATTAAAACTCTCAAAAAGGTTAAAGTTTAATTTTTAAAGCACTGATATTTAAAAAACTGCCTTTTTATATTTGTTAGCTTTGTGCATGTTGTCTAGATACTTAATTGTGTCCATTTAATAATTTTAAAGAGCAGTTGATTTAGTAAAATAAATCTATCAGTGAGCATGTATTTGAGAGCTTACTTTATAGTTTGACAAATCAGATGTTTGTATTTAATTGATAAGTTGCTCAGATTTTTCTATTTTTAACCAGCTGAGAAACAAATAATGTTTTTTAAAGAATATATTCTGTTGATTATAAATCAAATTTAAACAAGTAATTTTCAGTTACAGATTTTTTGTTGGGGGCGGGTGGTTATTTTTTGCCTGTAAGTGGGATGGGGAACTTTTTAAATAAAACAGATCAAATAAATTACATAGAAAGTGTTGGCATCATATACAGATGCAAAATATTGCCATTTGTCCCATTCTGTACTAACTCTTATAAACTCTTCTTCAAACTTTTATTTTTATTTAAAAGGCAAAATAATACATTATATGTTAGAAATAAGCTATTTAACAAAAATGAATATAACTTCCTAATAGCTCATTTTTATGGTACTAAAAGGTGATTTAAATCTTAGTCCCTTTTTAGATATGTATTCTAACATGGATGTATTTCATATGCTGATTTTTTTTTCTCCAGAGCACACTTTGCATTTATCATGTTGAATATGAAAATTTATTGAATTTGTGTAGTAAACAGTTTGTAGTACTATTTGTAATAGTTTATTCACTAAGACACATGAGGGAAGCAGACTAATTATCCTCTATATTAACATTAAAATGCTTTTATACATCTATTAAGAAAGATTCTGATACTCTTTTAAAATAAAATTTAAATTTTATTCTATAAGTTACTATCTCTTAAAAAATAATGCCTTTGAATTTGCCTATTTTGTTTTAGGTAGTTCAACTTATCAGCACTGAGATACTACCTTATGCCAATTTTATTCCTAAGGAATTTGTTGGTCAGATAATGACTATGCTTAATAAAGGATCAATACATTCTCAGTCATCTTCATTTACAGGTATGTTATTTCAATGATTTTTTTTTAATGTTAATAAATACTGAAATACTTTTGAAGAAATTTGACTTGTAGAAATGTTTACTCCTACAATTGTGGTAAATGTAAATGGGTGAATGGATAAGAAAGAATTAAGCTTTATGAGGGAAAAATGTGATAAATATTCTGTGAATTATGTGTGATGAATTAAATTGCAAAGTACTTATGGAAATCACCTAAATCATTGCATAAGTTAGCCAGTTTTGTAGAGTCAGGGAATATTGTGAAGAAATGAGTGTTGCCGGGAGAAATATCAATAACCTCAGATATGCAGATGACACCACCCTTATGGCAGAAAGTGAGGAGGAGCTAAAAAGCCTCTTGATAAAAGTGAAAGNCCGGCGCAGGCAGCTCCCCCGGCTGGGTCCCCTCGCGGTGGCGGCGCCCCCGCGTCCCCGCCCTGCCCCGGGAGCCCGCAGACTGGGCCCCGGGCTCCGAGGTCTGTGGACGCAGGGGCGGCCGTGGGTTCGGGCGGGGCCCCCTCTGGCCGGTGCCTGCCCGCCGCGGAGGGACCCCCGGGCCCGGACGTGCCGGGAAGGCGGCCTGTGGCGGGCAGCCTCCTTTCCGGTGATGCTCTTCTCTGTGGTTGGTTAGGACAGGCTCGCTGTTGGGACGTGCGATAGGATTGGTTTTCTTCCGAGTCCGCCCCGAGGAGTGATACCACCCCTCCCGCTTCTCTGGATGACTGGACGGTTGGGTCGCACATGAGGGGTCCAGAGTGGGGTCTGCAGGTCTTATCCCATGGGTGCACCTTCTCCCTCTCCAGGATCCCCCGACCCAAGTCTCAAGTGTATGTCCGCAGAGACAGATACTCAGGAGAAAGCTTGTCTCCAGCAGTGTGGGCGCGCGGGGTGCCCTGTGGGTTAGCGTCTCCTGTCCATTCGTGCAGGGGCAGCATCCCTGAGCCTCTGGACGAGTCGCCGCAGCAGGCAAGAGCACAGGCCTGGCCCTCAGGGAACCCGGGCTGACCCCTGACTGGGGCCTGGCCGTGGCCGCCTTGTGCTCTCTGTCGTGGCTGTAGAGTGGGGATGGAGCGTGAGAAGCGGGGTCACGTGACTGAGCAGGTGCCACCTGTCGGATGGAGGGGCAGGGCGGGGGAGGGTGCTAGGTCCTGGGGGGCAGGGGGCGAGGCTCAGGGCCAGGGTCCCTGTGCAGACTGCCTCTCCGGAAGGCAGGAAGGTGGCATGCAGAGTCACGGTTTGCATCACAGTGAACCTGCCTCTCTGTGTTCCTTGATTTGGATGAAGTTCTTCCTGGGACTCTGAGCATCGTGAAGGTAGCAGGACATGTGCACACAGGTGGGCGTGAGTGCAGACGGTGGAGGAGGTGAACTCATGGGGAAGAGTCTGCGACACACTCAGGCCTTTTGTCTAGCACGTGTATGGGGCGCCTTTTGGTTTCTGAGGAGTTGAGAGGACACTGCGGTGTGAGGCTGACTCTTGGCGGGTGGTCCTGCTGCGGGTGCTCTGAAGCCCTGCGTGCCTGGGGGAGCCCCCTGGCCTTGCCTACAGAGGCTCAGCATCCACCACAGCCAGACCCGCCTTGTCAGTGTGGCCAGACCCCTGCTCAGGCGGCTGTGCTGGGGGCAGGGGTGAGCTGGAGAAGGCGTGGCTGCTGCCGGTTCTTCCACAGAAGGACACGGGGGTGGGAAGGGGGCCTTGGCGTGTCAGAGCTGTGACTGGTGGTCAGCCAAAGGGCACATCCTGACCGACGGGCCGGCTTTGCAGAGGAGGATGGGAAGGTATCAGGGGCAGTGACGCGTGCGTTTCCTGCTGGTGAGACGTGTGCAAGGGCCTACGGTGACCAGGGAGCCGCAGTGTGCAGGCTGGAAGCCTGGTGGAGTGTGGGGGACGCGGGGCCGGGGAGATGGCTGGGGGGCTGGACGTGGGGTTCAGGGACCCTGTTCGTGGCTGCAGAGTTTGGAGCTTGAGTTTGAGGAGGCAGTTCCTGGGGCTGAAGAGGAAGCAGAGGCTGATTGGCGGTGAGCTCTAGTGTGTTCACTTTGCGATGCTCCGTAGCCCTGCACCAGGAGGCGTGAGCCAGCCCACGCCCCTGACCCAGTGCTGTGGGTGCAGTGAGGCCTGGGGCCGGGTTCTCAGGAGCTCTGGGGGTCCTGCAGATGCAGGGATGTGCTGTGATCAGTCTGGGGGCTCAGCGACTCTGGTGACCCTGGAGTCTGCCAGCCACAGCCCCGGTCTCTCCTAGAGCAGCCGCACCCTCGGGAGCGGTGCCCGAGGATGCGGCCCGGGTGCGTGGTGGCTTGGGTGGCTCGGGGCCGCGCACCCAGTGTGTGGCACGGGCGGGAGTGAGCGCAAGACGATGCGGAGTGTCTGTCCCCCACGCAGCTCCCTGCTGCCAGCAGCGCCCCTCAGCGCGGCTGTCAAGGCGCAGCCCGCATCCCCGGCTGCCTCCTCTAGTCCCTTCCATCCCCGCTTGCTGCTATGCGGTGTCGCTCCAGGGTGCCACCTGCCTGTCCCGGGGTCTGGGAGGGGTGTCGACGCGGCTGCCTGCTGGGCCTTCGCCAGTGCCCTCCGTCCTGGTGGGCCCGAGCTAGGCAGCGCTGGCGTGGATGTCCGCCTTGGCCATGCAGGTCCAGTCATCGCTCTCTCCCAGCATTTGCCTGGGAGCTAGGGGAGCTCAGAGCTGTGTCCAGCTCTCAGAGGAGCTTCCTCTCTCACCGGCCGCTGGAGGCAGGCATGCACGCTGGGCACTGCCCCCCGTGATTGGCTCCTGGCTCTCAAGGCCACGCTGCCCATGGCGCCTGGCCTCTGCCCTGGGGCCAGCGTGGTCCCTGTGTCAGGCTGGCCATCAGAAGTCCCTGCCTCCCCACGTGCTCACCGAGTGCCCCCAGAAGCCCAGCCGGCAGAGCTTGTGTCCTGGTCTCAGGGCCCCAAAGGTCAACTGGCACCCATGTCCATCCCTGAGCAAAACCAGAGAGGACAGGAGGGGACCAGGGAGGCTGGTGAGGGGTGAGACTGGGAGGAAAAGGAGAGTGAAGTCTAGTGAGGAGGCGCAGCCCAGCAGGTGCGGCGCCCCCCGCCAAGCAAGTGCAGCCCTTCCCCCCAGCAAGTGCAGCCCCTCCTCCTCCAGCAGGTGTGGCCCTACCCATCTAGCAGGTGCAGCCCCTTACCCCAGCAGGTGCAGCCCCTCCCCCTCCAGCAGGTGCTGCCCCTCCCCCAGCAGGTGTGGCCCTACCCCTCCAGCAGGCATGCCTGTCTCCATGCCTCCTCCTCCACCCCCGCCCCCAGCACACCTACCCTGAGCGTCCACAGCACCTCTTTGGGGTCAGCAGCTGCAGGGAGGGAGGGGAGGGGGCCAGGCCCCTCTGCCCAGAGCCCTGGGTGTGGAGCTGACCAGGACGGCATGTGGTACCTGGGAACCTGGGGCTCTTAGGAGGTGACCCACCCGCTCCTCGCTGCCCCACCACTGAGGGGATGGAGCCTCTGCCCTGGCAGGTACTCTGACCGTCAGCCGCCTGCCTCCAAGATGGGCCCTCCCCACGGTCACTGGAGTCACCCAGGGGGCAGGGGGATCCCCATCGCTTCTGTCCCCAGAGTTTCTTTGCAAGGAGCCAGCCACGCGTCTCCTCCAGACAGGGCCCAGTTTCTGGAGAGGGTGAGGGACAGGTGTATCTGCAGTCTGCAGGGTGAGGGACCTCTGGCCACGACCCCTCCCCCTCTGTCACTCCCACCCCTGTTCCCCTGAGGGGAGGAGCGCAGACCCCCGTGTCGCCCCTGAGATGGGTGGGTCGAGGGCAGGAGCCCCTGAGCCTCGTCCAGTCAGAGGGGTTGGGGGCCCGGCAGGACAGCCCTGCACCTACAGGGGGCATGGGACGTGTCTGGGTGCCGCTGCGGGGCCACACCTGCTGGCCACGGGCCTCGGTCCCCGCAGGCGTCCTCCACCCTCCTTAAAAGGGCGCCGGAGGCCAGGAGGCGCCTGGCGGGGTGTACAGGGCGGGGGTGGCGCGGGGCCCTGAGGCTAACTGTTGGTCCGTCCTGGGCGTGACCGCGACCCCCCAGGCTGTCCCTGCTCTGCGTGAGTATGCTGAGCAGTGAGGTCACTTATGGGCTGCTGTTTGCCTGTTTTTAGAAGCCGGGTGGGTCTTAGCATTTTCACCCCACAAGTGTGCCCAGCGCTAGCCTGGAAGTTTCTCGACCATGGTCTTGCGTTACCTCCAGCACGATTGGACGGTCGAATCCCCAAGTCTTGGCCGCTGGACCCTGCCGTCCTGCCCACAGGGCCCTGGGACTGTGCCTGCCAGAGGGCGCCTCCAGTCTGTGCGTTGGGCTACCTGGGCCCTCCGCCTGTCCAGACTGGCACCGGAGCCCCTAGGCCCACAGAGGGTGGGCACCCCCTGCCCCGCGGGGCGGGACGTGCTGGTCCCTTCAGGCTGTTTAGCATGGCAGGGCTTCCTTTTGAGGCCCTTTTCACAGCGAGTGGCCCGGTGGTGGGCTCAAGAGCCCAGGGTCCCGGCTGCCGTACCAGGGCCGGGAGGGCATTGGCGTGGGGCCTCACTTGAGGGGCAGAGCCCGGCCCTAGGCGGGCAGGGCGCTGGTGCCTGGGGGCCTGTGGGTGACCGCACAGGCCCGTCGGGCGCCCCCCACCCGCTTCCTGTTTCTCTGGGGTTTAGGGAGGAGGCTGGGGGAAGCCTTCTGCCAGAAGGCCGGCTGTAACTCCTCTAGAGTCCCATCCCCTGCACACGCGGGGCTCTGGGCAGAGGGCAGCACACAGGCTGGCCCCACTCGGCCGTGCGGAGGCGACTGCTGCGGCCTGCTCCCTGCTGCCCCTGTAGTCTGGGCTGTCTGAGTGCCCTCTCCTGGCCCTGCCCATCGGGGCACAGGGGTGGTCCAAGGGGCCATCGCAGTCGGCAGAACACCCCCCACCCCTGGTGGTGATACGTCGTTGCGTGTGAAGCTGGGGCCCCAAGGCAGCTCTGCTGAGCCAGGGAGACCCCAAGAGGGGCCAGCGTCCCTCGGCTCGCCACCCGGCTGGGCATTCCCCGCCCGTCAGTGTCCCCGAGCGGCTTCTGAGAGGCTGAGGCCTGGGGGCTGGTGGTAGGTTGCTGCGGTTTGGTGGGGGTGGCATCCTGGCCCGGGGCCGTGTCTGCGGTGCTGGGGGGATACCTGCTGTCTGACGGCTGAGGACGTTTTTCACGGAGTAAAGTTAAGGCAGAGGAGCGTTGCTATTTATACCATGGAAACATTGGTTTCCCGCGTTCTGTGGATTCAGAGAGGAGTGCGGCTGCTCTGTATGAGGGGAGCCCAGCGTATGTCTCAGGCTCAGGTAGCACAGCTCTGGGGCACCGAGTCCTTTCACGACGGGGCTGCCGTCCACGCTGTGGGGACTAGGGCCCAAGGCGTCGAGACCCCTGCTCATGGGCGTGTGGAAGGTGGCAAGCCAGGACCCAGATGCTGGGGCTTCAACCCTCGGCCACATGGGGGCTGGTGATGGGATTGGCTTGGGTGCTGGCCGCCCGTTGGCTGGTGGGCTTTGGGGGGAGCAGCCTGCCGTTGGAGGGGCTGTTGGAAGTGGGCGGCCCCTGCCCCATGTCCTGGGTTCGTGGCCTGAGCCTGGTCTGCTGGCCAGGACTTCTTGGGAGGGGCCAGATCAGGAAGGACTCGGGCAACCCAAGGTGTGGGTCGTGGCTGGGTTGTCCTGCCCTTGGAAGGGCTGTGCGCAGATGGGAGTTGGGGCAGGGGCCTCTGGACGTCGCTGTCCACGGGTCCAGGGGTCTGTGGAGCCGGCCTCCTGCAGCCCGACACAGCTGTGCAGCCCAGGGAAGGGTGAGAAGGAGGCCTGCTTGGCGCTCTGTGGACACAGGCCCTTTTCCTGGCAGCCGCTGTGAGGGGGACAGGGCGCCTGGGCCTTGGGAGGCCCCTGCCCCCTGGCAGGTGCCCACGGTCTGCCCCGTGCTGGGGGTGGCCTCACCCCGAGATGGTGAACCGGGTGCTTGGGGCGGGGGCTGGGCGGTTTGTGCTCACCCCTAGCCCCCGATCCTCAGCCCACGTCCCTGATGGCGTGTGACCCACGTGAGGGCCCCGTCATGGCTTGGCCACTGTCCAGAGTCGTCCTGCCCCCGGAGCTGTTTGGGGAAGATCATTCCTAAATCTAGCCCTGGCCGCAGGATGCTGCCCAAGGGAGCCAATGTGCCCACTGGCCTGGGGAGCCCCCACCTCCAGGCCTGCGAGGGGTGTCCAGGTTGGGGTCTGCATTCCGGGGGCCTCTCCCCAGCAGCCTCCACGGAAGCCCAGTCTGTTTGCCCCGTCCTAGGCCCAGGAAGCGATGGGCCCCACAGACGTGTTCCCTGAGCTGTCCACCCTCCACCCTCCCAGCTCATGCACAGGGTGTCGTCTGGGGGGGTCCCAGGCATGTGGGTGCGGCCTTCGGGGTGAGCCTCTAGCTTCTGAGTCATGGCCGTGGCCCGGCCGGTCAGCCCCACACCAGGTCCCGCCCGGCGGCCATGGGTCGAGGATGCGGGAACCCAGGCTTGGGAGTCCAGTAGGCCCTCGGTGGCGTTTAATGTGTCTCTTGTGTTTAATTTTTAGTCAGACTTTGACCTGGCACGGGCTCCGGTGGTCGCCGTGGACGGGCGCCCAGGAGCTTTGGTTCAAGACAATTAAAGACGTGGGATGAGGACGCAGTGACAGGCCGTGGTTCTGCCGGGGGATTCTGAAGATAGCCGCTTTGAACAGTTGAATTCATGGTCGTGGGAGCCGCACCCATACTGAGAGATGGCAGGTTGGTTTGGGCTCGGGAATGCGAGGCTGCCCTAGGAGGAGAGCCGCCCGGTCCCTGAGCGCGCAGGGTCAGGCCAGGGACACCCCAGGGGCCCTCACCTTGGCCCTGGGCTTTGCTTCTGGAAAGGGTCCCGGGGGAGGTGCCAGCCAGGCTGCAGGAGATAGCAGGCTTCCCTGGACCTCCCTGCAGATGCGCCATGGCTAGGGGTCACTGCTGCCCCGGCACTGCCGGTCGGTGTCTGTCGGGGCTCCTGCCCGTGCCTGCCCCCGGTCGGTGTCCTCTGGTGGGGCTCCCGCCCGTGCCCCGCCCCGGTCGGTGTCTGTCGGGGCTCCTGTTCATGTCCCCCCGGTCGGTGTCCTCTG
>SJXQ01004471.1:403403-425057 GCA_006408695.1 Aepyceros melampus
ACGTCCTCCGCAGGCCGCCACGTCGGGCAGCTGGCAAGGCGGTGCTGCGCCGGTGAGCCGCCCAGGACCTCCTCCTCTGATCCGCGTCCTCGCTTGTGCCCAGCGCTGGTCAGTCTAAGGCCAGACCTCCTCACGGCAGCCTCAGTCCCTCTCCTGGGGCAGGGCGCCCCATCGTCCGGCCCCTCAGCTCCTGGCCACTGGAGGGCTGCTCCCAGCTCCATGTACAGGATGGCACACGTGTGCACATGTGTGCAGGCTCAGTCATGCGCAACTCTGGAGCCCGTGGACTGTAGCCCACCAGGCTCCTCTGCCCATAGAACTCTCCAGGCGAGAACACTGGAGTGGGTTGCCATTTCCTCCCCCAAGGATGGTATTTATGGCTGAATCAAACACCGTTTTAATCACTGGCTCTGTGTGGCTTCTCTCACATTTCCAGAATCCTGCTCTGGGCTCCATTCTGGGCACCAGACTTAAGTCTCTGTCACCAGCACACGGATGGGGTTTGCGCGGTTGCAGGCATGTTGAGTCATGTGAACACTGCCCCCTAGATGAGCTGATGTTCGTTAAGCCCTTGCCCGGCGTCGCCTGCTGCCGCAGGTCCCCACGCCTCACGTGGGACTGCCCACCACACCCCCTCGACAGCCGCGGGGCCTGGGGCTCTAGGCTCAGTGGCACCCAAGGCCATTCAGCTGGATTTGCACCGCTCCGGCCCCTCGCCTCCCTCCCTCCACACCGGCCCTCCATGGAGACCGCAGGCTCCAAGGCGGGGAAGGCCGGAATCCACCAGGAGCGTGTGCACCTTCTGGTTGACTTCCCAGGCCTCCGGAAGCCGGGCGTCTTTCCATCCAGTCAGGTCTCATCTGCTCAGCACCCAGTTCTGACCTGTGGGCAGACTGCCGCTCTCCACACTTGGTGCCCCTGTGTGGCATCGTGCCCTTGCCATGCACATGGCAAGGCTGTGCCCGGGCCCCTGGCAGCCCAGCAAGCGGTGCCCACGAGGCCCCAGTGGGCAGGCGTGCCCACCTCCAACACGCAGCCTCAGGAGAGGTGGCAGCCACGCTCCCCTCCTGTAGGCTGGACCCTGCGGTCCAGGACACAGCCCCAGGGCCAGAGGGGAGATGTGGTGGAGGGGGCGGTTCCTGGGCCTGGGGGAGCAGAGAGGCCACCAGATGCGAGAGCTGCGAATGCCGTTGCCCTTCCATCACCTTTATGCTCGGGCTGACCGACCACACTGTCGCTGTTGCAAGTGGGATCTCTGCTGCCTTTGATTCTAGCTAGGTGCTCAATCTTCAAGAAGTTACTGGCGTTTGCATATTTCTCTGGTATCATTGTATTATTCATTTTTAATTTTTTAAACTAGAGGATATGTGGAAGTCTCTAGATTTATAATTATAGTCACACTATAATTTTTCTATTTTTTCTAAGGTGAATGTCATTTATTTTTCTTCTCTTCTGGATTTGCTAGAACCTCCAACAAAATGTTGAATTACAAAGACAAAGGGGAGCTCAGTGCTTTCTCCTGCATTTTTGAGACAGTTTTGTGTTGCCCAGGTAGCATGATGTTGGCCTCTTGTGGGCAAAATTGTTACCTGTTCTTTTTCTATTTTAATCAATATCATTATTAATAAAGTGGCTAAATTTTGTCATATTTCTTTTCAGCACTTACTGATTTGGTTTTATTAATTTTCTGTGCTAATTCGTCCATGGAAGTTATTTAAATGAATCACTGACCACTCTTGGAAAGCTGGCCTAGGCCCATCGTGACCCTAACCCTGCAGACTGCCTTCTGGGCTCTCTCTGCTACCATCTTGCTCAGACTTTTTTCCTCATCTCCACTTATACGCGATATTTGTCTATAGTTTTCTGTAACTCACCAAGTTCTTGTGTTAAATTTTACCTGTTTCATGAGGTGAATTAGTTTTCCGTGTTTTTGTGTGTCTCAGAAAAGTTAAAATGACGTCGGAATAGCTTTTCTTGGAACTTCAGGTCAGCTAACAGTCAACTGTGAGCATCTGTCCCTGGTGCCTTTCCCCACTCGTTCATTTTAAATCACCTTCCCGGGTCCTTGCGTTCGCTTGCTCAAGTTTTCCTTCCTGCAAGTTATTTTGGTGATTTGCATTCACTAGAAAATTGCCAGTTTGCCTCAGGTTTCTGACAGCTGCCCCAGACGGCAAGCGGTGCCATGTGTCATCCCCACCTTTTCTGTCCCCGAGTCTTCTTTCTCGTTCCTAATTATAGGTGGTTTCTGAATTTCATGCGCAAAGTCTAGATCCAGACTGCCACCCCTGCCTCAGGCTCTCGGCAGCAGCGGCTGCTCTGATTCTCTTTTGGAAGAAACGCTTTATCCTTTCTGTTTTTTACTCATTCTCTGCTTCAATGATTTCTGCTTTTACCTTCGTAATTTCCTCTTTCTGCTTTTTGAAAGGTCTCTTATTCGAATTCTAATTCCCACAGACGGTCAGGAAATCGCTCACGCTGTTCTTTCCTCAGAGAATCTGAGCGATGGTCGGCAGAGCCCAAGGGCTCAGCTGAGACGCTAAGATTTCCAGGGAGCCTGCGTGCTCAGATTTCATTTCCTGCTTTATCTAAGTTTCCCTGGAAATGTCTGTCTTAGTTTCCAAGTAATCAAGATTGGGGGGTGTGTTTAAAATTTATTTAAAATTCTGTTGGATTATAATAAGGTTCTTGTTAAGCCACTTTTTCAGCTCACTGAGGTTTCCTTTGTGGGCGAGTGGACATCACAGCCTCACAGTGCAACGTTTCCTCTGGAGCGTGAAGACCGGTTCCTACACCCACTTCTGCTGGTTTTTCAGCTGCCAGGAGACCCGCCATGATGAGGGCCGGGAGGATCCCCGCCTGCACCCACAGTCCCTGTGCACCTTCTCAGGGGGCTTTCTGAAGTGCCCCCTGGCACGTATGTTTACAGCTCCCGCCATGGGCTAGCTCAGGGGGCAAAGGCGGCTGCTGGTGCGCCCAGTCTCACGCCAGCCTCCTTGCTGGACCGGCTTCCCGCCCCAGCGGGACTCGCGCACAGCGTCATGCCTCCGCGCTGCTTCCCCGGCTGCGCTGGCCTTTTTCTGGAACTCTCCTTGGATGGGCCACGTGGGTGCCAAGCTCACAGCAGCTGCTTCTCGGCTCGCCAGGGCCCGGGGCGGCGTGCCCTGCCCCCGTGGCCCGCGGGGATGACATCGCAGTGTCCGCAGCTCCCGGGCTGCTGATGAGAACTCCAGGCCTCTTCATACTTTCCGTCTTGAAGTAACATGTTCCGACGACAGGCTTGAAAATTTTCCCTCCCGGGGGTTTGTGAGAGCGACGAGGGTGCCGGCGAACCCCCGGCAGCTTCCGCGGGCCTCTGCCTGGCACCCGCCGGGCGGTGCCCCACCTTCCTCTGCGCCCTCGCGGTCACTGACCGCCCGCGGACATCGTGTGTTTGTCCGTGGCTGGTGGTGGAGGTGAGAGGTCGCGACCTAAGCGGGCTCCTCAGAGCCTTGCAGACNTCATCAATGTTTTATAGTTTTCTATATATAGGTCTTTAGTTTCTTTAGGTAGATATATATATGGTTTTAATAGATTCTTCTGAAGCAGTGCAGTTCAATTCTGAAGACTGACTTACTCAATTCAGTTCAGTCACTCAGCCGTGTCTGACTTGTTGCGACCCCATGAATTGCAGCACGCCAGGCCTCCCTGTCCATCACCAAATCCCAGAGTTCACTCAAACTCACGTCCATCAAGTCAGTGATGCCATCCAGCTGTCTCATCCTCTGTCATCCCCTTCTTTTCCTGCCCTTAATCCCTCCTAGCATCAGGGTCTTTTCCAATGAGTCAGCTCTTCCTATGAGGTGGCCAAAGTGCTGGAGTTTCAGCTTTAGCATCATTCCTTCCAAAGAACACCCGAATGATCTCCTTTAGAATGGACTGGTTGGATCTCCTTGCAGTCCAAGGGACTCTCAAGAGTCTTCTCCAACACCACAGTTCAAAAGCATCAATTCTTCGGTGCTCAGCTTTCTTCAAAGTCCAACTCTCACATCCATAGATGACTACTGGAAAAACCATAGCCTTAACTAGACAGACATTTGTTGGCAAAGTGATGTCTTTGTTTTTGAATATGCTATCTAGGTTGGTCATAACTTTCCTTCCAAGGAATAAGTGTCTTTTAATTTCATGGTTGCAATCACCATCTGAAGTGATTTTGGAGCCCCCCAAAATAAAGTCTGACACTGTTTCCATTGTTTCTCCATCTATTTGCCATGAAGTGATGGGACCAGATGCCATGATCTTCGTTTTCTGAATGTTGAGCTTTAAGCCAACTTTTTCACTCTCCACTTTCACTTTCATCAAGAGAATTTTTAGCTCCTCTTAACTTTCTGTCATAAGGGTGGTGTCATCTGCATATCTGAGGTTATTGATATTTCTCCTGGCAATCTTGATTCCAAATTGTGCTCTTCCAGCCCAGTGTTTCTCATGATGTACTCTGCATAGAATTTAAATAAGCAGGGTGACAATATACAGCCTTGACGTACTCCTTTTTCTATTTGAAACAAGTCTGTTGTTCCATGTCCAGTTCTAACTGTTGCTTCCTGACCTGCATACAGGTTTCTCAAGAGGCAGGTCAGGTGGTCTGGTATTTCCATCTCTTTCAGAATTTTCCACAGTTTATTGTGATCCACACAGTCAAAGGCTTTGGCATAGTCCATTAAGCAGAAATAGATATTTTTCTGGAATTCTCTTGCTGTTTTGATGACCCAGCAGATGTTGGCGATTTGATCTCTGGTTCCTCTACCTTTTCTAAAACCAGCTTGAACATCTGGAAGTTCATGGTTCACGTATTGCTGAAGCCTGGCTTGGAGAATTTTGAGCATTACTTTACTAGTTTGTGAGATGAGTGCAATTGTGTGGTAGTTTGAGCATTCTTTGGCATTGCCTTTCTTTGGGATTGGACTAAAAACGGACCTTTTCCAGTCCTGTGGCCACTGATGAGTTTTCCAAATTTGCTGGCATACTGAGTGTAGCACTTTTACAGCATCATCTTTTAGCATTTGAAATAGCTCAACTGGAATTCCATCACCCCCACTAGCTTTGTTCATAGTGATGCTTTCTAAGGCCCACTTGACTTCACATACCAGGGTGTCTGGCTCTAGGTGAGTGATCACACCATTGTGATTATCTTGGTCGTGAAGATCATTTTTGTACAGTTCTTCTGTGTATTCTTGCCACCTCTTCTTAATATCATTGTGCTTCTGTTAGGTCCAGACCATTTCTGTCCTTTATTGAGCTCATCTTTGCATGAAATAATCCCTTAGTATCTCTAATTTTCTTTAAGAGATCTCTAGTCTTTCCCATTCTGTTGTTTCCCTCTATTTCTTTGTATTGATCACTGATTCTTCTCTCTTCTCGTTATTCTTTGGAATTCTGCATTCAGAAGCTTATATCATTTTTTTTTCTCCATTGCTTTTCACTTCTCTTTTTTCACAGCTATTTGTAAGGTCTCCTCCAACAGCCATTTTGCTTTTTTGCATTTGTTTTCCATAAGATGGCCTTGATCCCTCTCTCCACTAGCTAAAAATCCTCCTTGAAGACTTTGTTCAAAAATCATCTTTCTAAGCAATTTTGGTGAAATTTTACACTCTATGGAATGCAAGCAAGTAAGTCAGAAAATTTTCTTCCTGTTAAGCATTTGAGATGAGTGCTTATTCACAATATTAATACTCCATTTGCAAAAGAAGGCCCAGATATAAAGTGAGTATTTTTAAAATAGAACCTAAATTTAGTATATACAGTAAGAACAGGCAATATATATAGTCTGTTCCTTAACCCTTAGAAATCTTTCTGTTTATTCAATGATATTTTACATAACAGAATTTGTGTAAATTTGACAAACACAATGTCCTATATATTCTCTAAAAATGGAAAACATTTGCCTCTGTAAAAGAGCTATTTGAAACATAGGTGAAGAATCCCTTTGCTAATGCAGGAGACGCTGGAGACAGGGGTTTGATCCCTGGGTTGGGAAGATTCCCTGGAGTAGAAAATGACAACCCATTCCAGGATTCTTACCTGTAAAATCTCAGGGACAGACAAACATGGAGGGCTACAGCCCATGGGATCACAAAAGAGTCACAACTGAGCACAACACCTAGAAAATGGAAGAGTCCTTTTTCAAATTTTCAGAAACTCCTACATGTGTGCTACATAAAGGTAACCAGATTTCGAGTCCCAGGTTTAGGAAGAAATTGTTTTCACTGACCATCTGAACTAGAATGCTTGGAGATTCAGTCTTCTTTGACATTTGGTTAACAGTTTATGTAATCTTTCTTTTATTTCTGGTATGGACAAGTTGTATAATGAAATGACACCAGAGTTTCCTACTGTAACAGATACAGAAATGGTATGGTTAGCTGCCCTTAGGTGATACCCTGTAAAGAGAGAGGCTGTGCAGAAAGAATGTATGTTCTACTGAATATGGAGAATGCCAGCAACTTGCCAGCAGTCCAGAGAAGGAAAAGGATGTGTCTCCTAGTAAATGTCTCAGAGTCATCTGAGTCTAGTGATGAAAAATGGATTGGGAAAATGATTAATGCATATTGTGGTAAGCATGCCTGAAGAATCTCATCTTTAGGAGGAGAAACTGGTACAAATAAAATCACAGAAGTGGAAAAGGATCACGGACCACATTCAGAAAAATACAAGCAGCTAACCTAAGGGACAAATAGCACAAGAGAAGTTGAAAAAGGAAGTAGCTTTAAAAATCCACAAATATGTGCCTTCTGTAAATCAGAAAATGAAAATAACTACTTGGGCATTGCATACAGATATCTCTGTATGAAAATGTATCCACGTGTGAGTGCAAGAAATGTGGAGAGAAAAAAGGCTGCATCTGAAACAGGTCAGCTGATTACACAGCACCTGGAAAAACCTTGGTTCATAAGCTTATTTTGGAAACTTTTCTTTCTGCCCAAAGCAAAGGAGAAAAAAGGGTGCAACAAAGGAGACTGAAATGTCTGAAAATAGCCTGGTATTTTGCCAGAGTGAAGCAGTGCATGTAAATGTGGAAAAATGAGAAGAAAAGGAAAGACTGCATATTTTAGTCATTCCATCAATTTCGTACAAATGCAACCATTTCCTACAACCAGAACTAGAGAGAGATTTATCAGGAAAAGTCATTTGCAAATGATAATTTGAAAAAGTGGCCTGTATGCCCCTTGCATAAATAAGTTTTGTTAATTCCAAACACTGGTTCCTCTCTCAAATTATTGTCTTCCCTGGAGGCTCAGAAGGTAAAGCATCTGCTTACAATGCGGGCGACCCAGGTTGGGTCGGGAAGATCTCCTGGAGAAGGAAATGGAAACTCGCTCCAGTATTCTTGCCTGGAAAATCCCATGGATGGAGAAGCCTGGTAGTTTACAATCCATGGGATTGCAAAGAATTGGACACGACTGAGCGACTTCATTTTCACTTTCCCTTTCAAAAACAACCTAGGTAAAGAAATAGGAGGAACTTCCTGCCATCCGAAAGAGAGGTGTAATATTCTTGCTTTTTGTTTGTTTGTTTGTTTGTTTTAGTGTATAAAGTTTTTATTGAAAAAAATGCAAGTGTAGCTCCCAACTAATTAAATGGAAGGAGATACAGCTTCCTTAAACTATTCTGCAGAGGAGAATGAAACTAAGTTAAAAACCAACTCAAATCACATCAGTAATGTTTTCATAGTAACTACGCCTGAATTTCAGCTCTCCACACTACTTTCCAAATCAATAGAGGATTGGGCAAGAGTTAAAGAAAATTATTCCCACCCCATCACCTTTAAATTAATGTAAAAATGCCCTCGGCCTAAAATAACATGCCAAAAGAAACAAAAAGTCTCAGAATCCCACAGTTCAGAATAAAATTTGGAGTCTATATATTATCAAATGTTCAATCCAATCAATAGAAAATGAAAATTAAATACTTCACCTAGGTAAATATGTGTTCAGTTTTCTGCAGATACAAAGGTCCTGGTAAGGACTTATTAAAAAATACACTAAAATTAGAAAAGAAAAAAAAAACAGTATTTACTTTTCAAGTTATGCTAACCATAGAACAGATCTATGAGTCACTGAAAATATAGTAAACCTTCACTAATTAATGTAAAGTAAGAAAGAAAGGAAACACTGCCATGAATAAAAATAACTCCAAATTGTACAACAATTTTAGAATAAACAGATTTTCGAACCACTCTTCATTTTAGAGATGAGGCTATAAGGAGTCCAATCGATGTAAATTAGGAAGTACAGGTGAACATTACTAATATGTATTCTTTTCTAACAATTGTTTTAAGACATTTCTTAAAATGAGCACTAACCAGTATGTTTCATATATTACATAGATCTGTGTTTCTTTGAGAAACTTCTATCAATACAGTGGTATGATTACTATATTATTTCAAGTTGAATCTTATTGACTTAAAGAGTTAATCATTTAAAAATCCAGAAGATAGCTTTAATATTAGAAATCAATATTCCAGTTCAGTTCAGTTCCATCACTCAGTTGTGTCCACTGTTTGCAACGCAATGGACTACAGCACCCTGGGCTTCACTCTTCATCACCACTCTTGGATTCTACTCAAACTCATGTCCATTGAGTCGGAAAAGCCATCCAACCACATCATTCTCTGTCGTCCCCTTCTCCTGCCTTCACTGTTCCCAGCATCAGGGTCTCTTCAAATAAGCCAGTTCTTCGCATCAGGTAGCCAAAGTATTGGAGTTTCAGCTTCAGCATCAGTCCTTCCAATGAATATTCAGGACTGATTTCCTTTAAAATGGACTGGTTGGATCTCCTTGCAGTTCAAGGGACTCTCAAGAGTCTTCTCCAACACCACAGTTCAAATGCATCAATCCTTTGTTGCTCAGCTTTCTTCATAATCCAACTCTGACATCCATACATGACTACTGGAAAAACCATAGCCTTAACTAGACAGCCCTTTGTTGGCAAAGTAATGTCTCTGCTTTTGAATATGCTATCTAGGTTGGTCATAATTTTTCTTCCAAGGAGCATGCATCTTTTAATTTCATGGCTGCAATCACCATCTGAAGTGATTCTGGAGCCCCCAAAAATATAGTCTGTCACTGTTTCCACTGTTTCTACATCTATTTCCCATGAAGTGATGGGACCAGATGCCATGATCTTCGTTTTCTGAATGTTGACCTTTAAGCCAACATTTTCCCTCTCCTCTTTCACTTTCATCAAGCGGCTCTTTAGTTCTTCTTCAATTTCTGCCATAAGAGCGGTGTCATCTGCATATCTGAGGTTATTGATATTTCTCCTGGCAATCTTGATTCCAACTTGTGCTTCTTCCAGCCCAGTGTTTCTCATTATGTACTCTGCAAAGAAGTTAAATAAGCAGGGTGACAATATACAGCCTTGATATACTCCTTTTCCTATTTGGAACAAGTCTGTTGTTCCATGTCCAGTTCTAACTGTTGCTTTCTGACCTGCATACAGATTTCTCAAGAGGCAGGTTAGGTGGTCTGGTATTCCCATCTCTTTCAGAATTTTGCATAGTTTATTGTGATCCACACGTCAAAGGCTTTGAAATAGTCAATAAGGCAGAAATAGATGTTTTATTGGAACCCTCTTGCTTTTTCTGATTATCTGGGTGATGTTGGCAATTTAATCTCTGGTTCTTCTTCCTTTTCCAAAACCAGGTTGAAAATCTGGAAGTTCACAGTTCACATATTGTTGAAGCTTGGCCTGGAGAATTTTAAGCACTACTTTACTAGCATGTGAGATGAGTGCAACTGTGCAGTAGTTTAAGCATTCTTTGGCCTTGCCTTTCTTTGGGATTGGAATGAAAACGGACCTTTTCCAGTCCTGTGGCCACTGATGAGTTTTCCAAATTTGCTGGCATACTGAGTGCAGCACTTTCACAGCATCATCTTTTAGGATTTGAAATAGCTCAACTGAAATTCTATCACCCTCACTAGCTTTGTTCATAGTGATGCTTCCTAAGGCCCACTTGACTTCACATACCAGGATGTCTGGCTCTAGGTGAGTGATCACACCATCGTGATTATCCAGGTCACGAAGATCTCTTTTGTACAGTTCTTCTGTGTATTCTTGCCACCTCTTCTTAATTTCTTCTGCTTTTTTTAGGTCCATATCATGTCTGTCCTTTATTGAGCCCATCTTTGCATGAAATGTTCCCTTGGTATCTCTAATTTTCTTGAAGAGATCTCTAGTCTTTCCTATTGTGTTGTTTTCCTCTATTTTTTTGCATTGATCACTGAGGAAAGCTTTCTTATCTCTCCTTATTATTTTTTGGAACTCTACATTCATTGGTATATCTTTCCTTTTCTCCTTTGCTTTTTGCTTCTCTTCTTTTCACAGCTATTTGTAAGGCCTCCTCAGACAGCCACTTTGCTTTTTTGCATTTATTTTTCTTGGGAATGGTCTTGATCTCTGTCTCCTGTACAGTGTCTCCTGTACTCCATCCATAGTTGATCAGGCACTCTGTCTATCAGATCTAGTCCCTTAAACCTATTTCTCACTTCCACTGTATAGTCATAAGGGATTTGATTTAGGTCATACCTGAACGGTCTAGGGTTTTCCCTAGTTTTTTCAATTTAAGTCTGAATTTGGCAATAAGGAATTCATGGTCTGAGCCACAGTCAGCTCCCAGTCTTGTTTTTGCTATCTCTGTTGACCTTCTCCACCTTTTGCTGCAAAGAACGCAATCAATTTGATTTGGTGTTGATCATTTGGTGATGTCCATGTGTAGAGTCTTCTCTGGTGTTGTTGGAAGAGGGTGTTTGCTATGACCAGTGCGTTTTCTTGGAAAAACTCTATTAGCTTTTGCCCTGCTTCATTCTGTACTCCAAGGCCAAATTTGCCTGTTACTCCAGGTGTTTCTTGACTTACGTTTTATTCCAATCCCTGTAATGAAAAGGACATCTTTTGGCATGTTAGTTCTAAAAGGTCTTGTAGGTCTTCATAGAACGGTTCAACTTCAATTTCTTCAGTATTACTGGTCATGGCATAGAGTTGGATTTCTGTGATATTGAATGGTTTGCTTTGGAAACAAACAGAGATCATTCTGTCGTTTTTGAGATTGCATCCAAGTACTGCTTTTGGACTCTTTTGTTTACTATGATGGCTACCCCATTTCTTCTAAGGGATTCTTGCCCACAGTATATTAAATTTTTTAATTTAAAATAAGTATTTTAAATTCTGTGTTTTGTTTTCTTCAAAGTTTTCATTAGTGAAAATGAATTTGGAGACATTATACTAGCCCAAAGAGGCAATACTACACAAGCTGCCTCATTTCAATATAGAATATCCAAGCAACAAACATCAGCAAAAAAAAATTTTGGATTCTCAGTAGTCTGTAAATATTATCCAGTTCCCCAGTTTCTTGACTTGAATATTAAGAGACATTGGAATAAAATCTGTGTTTTTATGCAAACTACATATTTCTCATTAGTAGCAAGTCTCTAGATTAAAATGAACCATCTGATGCCAGACCACCTGAGTTTAAATTCAGGCTCTGTCAATTACTTAGACAGAGGGCCCTGCCAAGCCAGACTGATGACAGAAAAAATGTGTCTCTATGTACACTTACCTAAAATTCTTCTGTATTTTGAATAAGTAGAGGAATCATACAAAGGAATCATACAAAGTTTTATATGTTTATTCACAAGTAAATGTTATAGATATACTGTATATATGAGCTTGTGTATGTGTGTGTGTGTGTGTGTGTACAAATAGATGACAGAAAGAGTTACATCTCTGAATTTCCAAATTTGTTTGCATACCTCTGTCAAACATCATAAATGTGTGCTGAAAGAGGAGACAACAGCCTTACACACTCAGGATCAGGGGACTGACTGGACTCAACTGCTCTGCTTCAATAGTAACATTGGGTCATAAGACAAACACACCTGTCTTTATCGAAAATTTGGATATTTGGTTTTTCGTGGATTTATTTGATTTTTATTTTTAATTTGTGGCTTTAAATATCATTAATCCTGATTATTGAGTTTTTAGGTATCCTTAAATTTTGCATGAGAGTAAAGTCCCTCACTTGACTCAGTGCACTGCAACAGAGTAGCCGTAACTCACTGCAACTAGAGGAAGCCCGCATGGAAACAAAGACCCAGTGCAACCCAAAAGGAACATGAAGTGTATGTTGATGCAGTAATTTCCATCATAATACTGCGATGGAAAGATACTATAGGAAAGAAGTGCGAAAGCAAGCAAATGACACACCAGAAGAAGACAGTTAAAATCTAGGCTGCCTCTGTGAGCTTAGCTCTTTCCTCCTGCCCCTAAGCCATGTAGGATCAGGGATGTCAGAGCCCAGCTAGCCTTTGTGGAAGAATTAGAATTCAAGCCCTGCCCTGTGGGGAAAACGGCCTCTATGACATGATTATCAGCATGACAAGAGCATTTAGCCTAATGTCAATAAGATATTATTTTCCAACAGCTTCTACAAGAAAATTCATTATTCTTAAGAATTTAGACAGAAATAAAAGTGTTATTTATGTTTTCTGGCAGATCTTATTTCTTAATTTTCTGCACTTTGAATAGCAGAGTTCCTTTCATGAATATTCTAATCAGGTTGAAGATTATAGTCTTATAGTCATAGTGAGAATCCCCACAAATGGCAATACCCAAGTAGAGTAAAGCAACAAATACCTGCCCTTGCAGCAGGAGAAACTTCTGTTTTGGGGGTTTCCCCCCCACCCCACAAATAGCTCCAGTGCATTTTGGGTATTCACATCAAGAACCCTAGACAGTTTTAAAGAAAGAACTGTCATGTTCTGCTTCCACATTTGCCATTACACCAGGCTGAGTTTTATATTCTCTGGCTGTTCTCTCAGTAATTAGTTCATTTAAATATATGAAAAATGTACACTATGACTCTACTGCCTCTAAAATAATGAACTAACCTTGTGAATGACTGAGTAAATGAATGACCCATTGACAGAAAAAGTACAAAATGTCTGATGTGTTTTTTTATTCTTGACACCCCATGTTAATCTTCCATGGCAATAAAACTTGCTCAGTGAAAAGGACAATTTTTGACTGGTAAAATAAAATTAGCCTAACATGTCACTGGAACATTTTTGAACTGGGAAGAATACGCCAATTTGAGGGAATTTTTTCTGTCAAATATTTGACTAGGAGAAATGACAGAAGACAGTCAATAATAAAAAAAAAGGTCTGCATTTTTAAATAATAAAGTGTTCTGAACATCTGAAAGTACACAGGATAACTTTACATAAAATAAGGTACTTTTAAATAATCATTTAAAACAGCCATCTATATTAAAGTCAGAGAAGGCAATGGCACCCCACTCCAGTACTCTTGCCTGGAAAATCCCATGGATGGAGGAGCCTGGTAGGCTGCAGTCCATGGGGTCGCTAAGAGTTGGATACGACTGAGCGACTTCACTTTCACTTTTCACTTTCATGCATTGGAGAAGGAAATGGCAACCCACTTCAGTATTCTTGCCTGGAAAATCCCAGGGACAGAGGAGCCTGGTGGGCTGGCGTCTATGGGGCTGCACAGAGTCGGACACGACTGAAGTGACTTAGCAGCAGCAGCATATTAAAGTCACTTGATACAGATTGTAAAGGATGTGTGTCTTAGTGATAATATTGAATTATACTGTTTCTTACTCTTTGTGGCAGATAATGAGTTGAAGGATGTGTCTTCCAAATAGTTACTTCATGGATATGGACAAATCAAACACGTTTTATCCTCTATACTCATTTAAGGTAATTGTGTGTGTGTGTGTGTGTGTGTGTGTGTGTGTATGTGTGTATAATATATGTATATGTTGCTATCAGTGTGGTGTACAATGGGGGTTCAGTAATAAATATAATATAATCTCTGTTCTAAATCAATTTATATTCCAAAGGAGGAGACATCTAGGCAATTACAAGGCTACCTGATTTGTGCTATGATAGCACTTAGGAAAAATTAATCTTGTAATGAGAGGGTGAAGAATTTTCTTGGTGTGTGTGATAGCTGGATGAATCATAAAAAAAATGAGAAACTAATTAAAATTCTGATTATCAAGTAGATAAGAATATCCCTAAAAATCTCAATTTGTGTGAAATATGCCAATCATGGTGACTGTTACAGTGAGAGGATCTGTTGAGAGAAACTGCTCCAATCTACTTGTCTAAGCTACAGCTCTGGCCCACGTGCAACTGTTTTATGGATTCCACCGTGGCTTCTGCCCTGGCCTGGCAGGGTGGCTTCTGTCGGAGGGAAGTCAATCTTGTCACTGCTCTTTAAAAAGTCAGAGTCTGTGTATGGCAAAAATTGTATGTATGTACTCCAATATTGTAAAGTAATTATCCTCCAATTAAAATAAGTTAATAACAACAGACTGGTTCCAAATAGGAAAAGGAGTACGTCAAGGCTGTATATTGTCACCTTGCTTATTTAACCTATATGCAGAGTACATCATGAGAAAAGCTGTACTGGAAGAAACACAAGCTGGAATCAAGATTGCTGGGAGAAATATCAATAACCTCAGATATGCAGATGACACCACCCTTATGGCAGAAAGTGAAGAGGAGCTAAAAAGCCCCTTGATGAAAGTGAAAGAGAGTGAAAAATTTGGCTTAAAGCTCAACATTCAGAAAACGAAGATCATGGCATCTGGTCCCATCACTTCATGGGAAATAGATGGGGAAACAGTAGAAACAGTGTCAGATTTTATTTTGGGGGGCTCCAAAATCACTGCAGATGGTGACTGCAGCCATGAAATTAAAAGACGCTTACTCCTTGGAATAAAAGTTATGACCAACCTAGTTAGTATATTCAAAAGAGACGTTACTTTGCCTACTAAGGTCCATCGTGTCAAGGCTATGGTTTTTCCTGTGGTCATGTATGGATGTGAGAGTTGTCCTGTGAAGACCACTGAGCACTGAAGAATTGATTCGTTTGAACTGTGGTGTTGGAGAAGACTCTTGAGAGTCCCTTGGACTGCAAGGAGATCCAACCAGTCCATTCTGAAGGAGATCAGCCCTGGGATTTCTTTGGAAGGAATGATGCTAAAGCTGAAACTACAGCACTTTGGCCACCTCATGTGAAGAGTTGACTCATTGGAAAAGACTCTGATGCTGGGAGGGATAGGGGGCAGGAGGAGAAGGGGACGACAGAGGATGAGATGGCTGGATGGCATCACTGACTCGATGGATGTGAGTCTGAGTGAACTCAGGGAGTTGATGTTAGACAGGGAGGCCTGGCGTGCTGTGATTCATGGGGTTCCAAAGAGTCGGACATGACTGAGTGACTGAACTGAACTGAACTGAATTAATATTTTATAAAAGTAAGAATAGAATAGTTGGCAGCTTGAAAATCTGTTGAGAAAAAGACCAAGAGAGAGCATAGAAGCCATAAGTAATCTAAGATTGATGGGAAAGAGGCAAGGGAAATTGAAGGAATCTCTGTGTAGATACCAGGTCAAGGGCAGGGCAGCCAGCAGTTGAAGAAGAGAAGCAGAGGAAAAGAAAAGGTCTCAGCTTTCGATCTAGTTTCTGTCTCCCTATGGCCCTCTTACTTTAACCTTTCCTAACTTCTGTTACGTTTCCTAACTTCTGTGCCTTCTCAGTGACCATTGAAAGAATTTTCCATATTTAAAGTAATGTGAGTGTCAGTCCCTTGCAACCAAGTTGGTCTAACAAAAGTTATCAGTCGTCATTATAATCTACATAAACATATTTTAAGATCCCCAAATCATTTCAATTACCTTAGTGAGAATACTTTTTAAGAAAAGGAGGAAAAGGAAGAAAGCTTAAAATAAGAAAGAAATGGAAGAATTGCATAACATGGACTAAGTGAAATTACATGTTTCAATTTTATTTATAAAAGGAAGAGGAATGCATCTCTTGCTAGTTCGTTGGCTGCACACAGTGACATTTAAATGGAAAGGAAAAAGTCAAATGTCTACACTGAGTTCCTGCTCACTCCTTGAAACTGCTATGCATCCCCTCGGGAAAATGGCTCTGTAGTTAATCTGGCCAATCTGCATAACAATATCAATTATCATGGTCCAGTGATCACAGAGCTAGTCTTTTCCACTGATGATCTGAAGTCATCCTTGTATTTCTCACTTAAGTAGGCAGAGTCAAGCCTCTGGATGTTTGCTTATTTCGAGCCTGAAAGGATAAGAGAAGGGAAAAGAATTAACATTGAGCCATTACCCACTCCAGCATTTTTGGGCTTCCCTTGTGGATCAGTTGGTAAAGAATGTGCAAGCAATCTGGCAGACCTAGGTTCAATCCCTGGGTTGAGAAGATCCCCTGAAGAAGGCAAAGGCTACCCACTCCAGTATTCTGGCCTGGAGAATTCCATGGACTGTATAGTCCATGAGGTTGCAAAGAGTTGGACACAACTGAGTGACTCAAAAAAAAAAACAAAAACTTTATTATCTTCCAGGTCCTTCTCTTTGGCCATTTTACCTAATCCTAACATTATCTCTATGACTGAGGTTATCTTTTCTCTGCAGACGAGGAGATTGGCATCATAAAGTTGTTCAAAGGTCACACTATTGGAATTGGAGCTCAATCTTCAGTTCAGTTCAGTCTGCCTATCTCCAAATCACCTATGTCATGATGCCTCCCATTTTCAGGCTTCGTTTAGCCCCCACAACTGACTTTTTACCCTGAAACTCTGGAGACAAAGGGCACCAGAAATTGCAATTGCTAGTAAGGGTTACACTAACACAACCATTGTCCTAAAGAAGCAGATGTTTGAGACTAGAGAGTGGTTAGCTTTTCTGGATGGACTCTGCTGGGGTGATTATCTATTAATCTACAGAAACCCTCACCTAAGAAGAAAACCACATAATCCAACACAAGCCAAACACATTGGAATATGGCCATCATGTTAAAGAATCCTTACATTACTCCCTCAACTCTCATCCCTTGTTGCCCTTGCCTAAAGAGAGATGAAAGGGGATAAGATAGTCTTTCTCTTCCACTATTCATGCTTTACACTGACATGACAATATCTCAATGATGGTGGGGGGTGGGGAGACACAATCTTACCAAGTATATCCTTTGAACTCTATATTCTGGCCCCCAATTCTAGGGATCAAGAATTTGGGCAGGGTACCAAATTGGCTGAGTGCCGAAGAATTGATGCTTTGAACTATGGTGCTGGAGAAGACTCTTGAGAGTCCCTTGGACAACAAGGAGATCAAACAAGTCAATTCTAAAGGAAATCAACCTTGAATATTCATTGGAAGGACTGATACTTAAGCTGAAGCTCCAATACTTTGGCCACTTGATGTGAAGAGCTGACTCATTGGAAAAGACCCTGATTCTTGGAAAGACTGAGGGCAGGAGGAGAGGGGGGTGACAGAGAATGAGATGACTGGATGGCATCATCAACTCAATGGACATGAGTTTTAGGAACTTCTGGGAGATAATGAAGGACAAGGAATCACAGCATCCACGGGGTCACAAACAGTTAGACACCACTTCATGACTGAACAACAACAGTGAAGATGTCCTTTCTATGTGCCACAATGGCTAGGTCTCATTCGGGGGTAGTGAAATGTCAGGATATGGCAGAGACAGTCATGTGTTTGGACTTCAGTTCTTTTCCACGTGGCATATTCTGGGTCTGGGAAATCCAGGATGACTTCTTCACACTTCTTACTAGTCTCTGGACTTGGATGGCAGAACAACTGCCAGTTAACAAATATTGCTTTCTTTTTGTATATCCTCTTCCCATGACCTTTTTTTGTTTGTTTGTTTGTTTTTAATTGATTTTTATTTTTTGGTTTGTTTTGCTTTACAATACTGTATTTGTTTTGCTATACATTGACATGAATCAGCCACGAGTGTACATGCACTCCAATCCCGACCCCACCTCCCCCCTCCCGCCCCACACCTTCTCTCTGGATTATCCCCGTGCATCAATCCTCACTGAAATGGAGATCTCAGGTAGTTGGACTTCTAACATGGTGTCCAGTTTCTTGTCAAGAGACAAGTAAAACAGCAGATTCTTAAGGCCAGAGTCTATAAACTAGTGAAACTTAACCTTTCCTTTAGCTTGTTGGTTAAATAATTCACTCAGATTCAAAAGGACTACTCTTTTCAATGGAACAGTCTTAAAAAATTGTGTCTGTCTTCAAACTACCATAGTTTATCTCCTGCAACTTTCCTCTCCATTCTTCTTGTTTCACTATTAGTATGGATTCCTGATTTAATGGATATTTTGTAATCTTCTTTTTAATTTGGAGACTACTATGTACCACTTACTTTATTAATATGACAAGGAAATAAAGTAATATACATAAGTGATGGTTCTACCCATTAGTACTTTAATATCTTTGTGACAAATCTATTAAGCAATTCATTTCTCCTTCCCCAGTTCATTTTTGTCATCTGTAATACATATTTGAGCCTGGGATGTTTTGACAATTAAATGAGAAAAATAGGTAAATTACCTAACACAGTATCTGGAATACATGCAATTGTGAATAGTCAACTTTCCTTACCCTGAATTAGACTTAGTTGTGGTTAATGTGTGTAGTTTGGTTATTATAAGTGTGATTTGAGGATGGAAAAAAAAGGGAAAGTAAAAAATTTTACTCTATCAATGCCTGTATCATAACAGAAATAACATTCTTCATGCTGCATTTCCAGGGAGTATGGAGTAGTTACGAATGGGTTTATTTGAGGACACTGAGAACCTATCAAGTCTACCAGAAGCAAAAAGGAAGAAAAAATTGAAAATATTTTAATACTAACAATCATTTGGGCTTAATACACTGGGTTGGCTTATGCATAGTTCTTTTCTCTTTTATTATAATCTTCCTATATTACAAAGATCTTAGGTATAAATGAAGCTTTTAGTCACAAAGTATGCAAACAATTGGAATCCACACTATTGGATCAGAAGGTAAAAAGCAAGGAGACAATTCAGACTTGTTTGCACATGATCAAATTGTTTGTCTATAAAATTGAACATATTATGGGGTAAGTATATTACAGTTTTTCAATATCAATCCAGTGGAAACTATAGAGCTTTAACTTATACTTACAAAATTATGCAGCTTGTCATCGAGAGATGTATCTGTTTATGAAAAGTCGTATGGTATCTAGATTGTTATTCATGCCTTATTGCCAAAAGTAAAAAGCCTTTGGAGTTTGACCAATTAATTATTGAGCTCTTACTTTGTGTGAAATACCATAGTAAGTCCTGTAGAATATAAAACAAAGTAACTTTCCAATGGAATTCCAGTTATCTTATAAATTTAATATATACCTGTTGCATTATAATGGAACTCACTTGATAATTTCCTACTTATTATTGAAATTTTATATATAAGATGTAGACCTTAGGAATAATATGTGTCATATTTCCAATCCATGAGAGAGCCATTCAGCAATCTAAGTTTTATATTTCAGGAGTATTTTTAGTATGTGTTCTTAGTCTTCCACAACCACAGAAAGATGCATCAGGATGCAACAGAAAATAGAAAAATTTAAGTAAAGTAAAAAGAATATGAAAAGAAAATTTATACTGTTAAAACCTAGACTGTGGCTTGCTATTTTTCTGTGGTGTTTTTGTTTTTTTTTAATCAGTCCAATTCTGTATGGGATATATAGGAAATTTAGATGAGATATTGAGATACTGAAACAGAGGACTCTACTATTTAACAAATGAAAGGTAAGTAATGGAGGCAGTCCTAAGATGGTGGAGGAATAGGATGAGGAAACCACTTTCTCCTCCACAAATTCATCAAAAGAACATTTCTTTTTTTGTTCTTGTTGTTTTTTTAATTTTTATTTTTACTTTATTTTACTTTACAATACTGTATTGGTTTTGCCATACATTGACATGAATCTGTCTCAGGTGTACATGAGTTCTCAATTCTGAACCCCCCCCCCCGACCTCCCACCCCATATCAACTGCCTGGATCATCCCCATGCACCAGTCCCATGTATCCTGTATCCTGTATCGAACACAGACTGGCGATTCATTTGTTACATGATAGTATACATGTTTCAGTGCCATTCTCCCAAATCCTCCTACCCTCTCCCTCTCCCTCAGAGTCCAAAAGTCTGTTCTATTCATCTCTGTCTCTTTTGCTGTCTCACATACAGGGTTATCATTACCATGTTTCTAAATTCCATATATATGTGTTAGTATACTGTATTAGTGTTTTTCTTTCTGGCTTACTTCACTCTGTATAATCGGCTCCAGTTTCATCCATCTCATTAGAACTGATTCAAATACATTCTTTTTAATGGCTGAAATAAAAGCAAAAATAAACAAATGGGATCTAACTAAAATTAAAATTTCTACACAACAAAGGAAACTATAAGCAAGGTGAAAAGACAGCCTTCTGATTGGGAGAAAATAATAACAAGTGAAGCAACTGACAAACAACTAATCTCAAAAATATACCAGCAACTTATGCAGCTCAATTCCAGAAAAATAAACGACCCAATCAAAAAATAGGCCAAAGAACTAAATAGATGTTTCTCCAAAGAAAACATACAGATGGCTAACAAACACATGAAAAGATACTCAACATCACTTATTATCAGAGAAATGCAAATCAAGACCACAATGAGGTACCATTTTACACCAGTTAGAATGGCTACAATCCAAAAGTCTGCAAGCAATAAATGTTGGAGAGGGTATGGAGAGAAGGGAACTCTCTTACACTGCTGGTGGGAATACAAACTAGTAGAGCCACTATGGAAAACAGTGTGGAGATTCCTTAAAAAATTGCAAATAAAACTGCAATCCCACTGCTGGGCATACACACCGAGGAAACCAGAATTGAAAGAGACACGTGTACCCCAATGTTCATTGCAGCACTGTTTATAATAGCCAGGACATGGAAACAACCTAGATGTCCATCAGCAGATGAATGGATAAGAAAGCGGTGGTACATATACACAATGGAGTATTACTCAGCCATTAAGAAGAACATTTCAACACTGAGTAAATTCCACAAAACAACTTCTGAATGCCTGCAGAGGACATCAGGCACCCAGAAAAGCAGCTCATTGTCTTCAAAAACAGGTAGGAAAAAATATAAAAGACAAAAAAAGAGACAAAAGAGGTAGGGAGGGAGCTCTGTCCCAGGAAGGGAGTCTTAAAAAGAGAGAAATTTCCAAACACCAGGAAACACTCTCACTGCCAAGTCTGTGGTGAGTCTTGGAAGCACAGGGGAGGGCAACATAACAGGGAGGAAAAATAAATAAATAAGTAAACCCTACAGGTTATGAGCCCAGCAGTAACTCCCCCAGTGGAGAAGCAGCGCAGACACCTGCATCTGCCACTAGCAAGCAGAGGCTGGGCAGGGAGGTGCAGACTTCATTGCTTTTTAAGGATCGGGCCCGAATGCCCCAAATGTAACCAGAGCGTACTAACTTGGGCTAGCAAACCAGACTGTGGGATAGCTACCACGTGAAAAGCTCTAATATAAGACACCACCAGGACCATGCACAGATCAAAGGACAGAACAGAATTAGCCAGCTGCAGACCATCCCCCTCCAGTGACAGGCAGCCAGAACTGGAAGGGCCAGAAGGGGGCAATAGCAGCCCCAGAGAGATATTAACTACCAAACTGCAAACAGGCTTCTTTGCTAACTAAGACTTCTTAGGGTTCTGGACAGCCATCATCTGCCTGAG
>SJXQ01004472.1:0-30777 GCA_006408695.1 Aepyceros melampus
GCAGGATGCAGGATGCTTGGGACTGATGCATGGGGACAATCCAAAGAGAAGGTGTTGGGCGGGAGGGGGGAGGTGGGGGTCGGGATTGGGAGTTCATGTACACTCGTGGCTGATTCATGTTGATGTGTAGCAAACGAATACAGTATTGTAAAGCAAAACAAACTAAAAAATAAAAATTAATTAAAAAAAAAAAAGTGCGGGCACTTTGTCTTCCATTTAAAATTGCATCCAGGGGAAACAGAGTTTTCTGGAGCTCAGACTCAGCTGCCAATGTATCAGGAGGGGGAGTCTGGCAGACAAATTCTATAAATGCATTACAGCTAGCTTTGGCAAGATTTGGGCTTCCCTGGTGGCTCAATGGTAAAGAATCTGCCTGCATTGTGGGAGACCTGGGTTCAATCCCTGAGTCAGAAAGATCCTCTGGAAAAAGGAATGGCACCCACTCCAGTATTCTTGCCTGGACAATTCCATGGACAGAGAAGTCTGGCAGGCTACAGTCCATGGGGTTGCAAAGAGTTGGACACAACTGAGCAACTAACACTAACACAGCCTAAATTTGGTAATACTCGAGGCTATAAGGCTATTGAGTGTATATTTTCTTCAATCACAGAAAGGTAGATCCTACTGCACTTTGCAAAAAAGAAGTGTAACACGTAGGAAGATCTGTGTTTTCATCATCTGTTCACAGTGATAGGTGGTTTATAGGCTAGATTCTGAAATAGAAATACCTAGGTTTAAATAACAATGGCCCCACTGTGTTGCTATGTGATTTTACATGACCCAATCATTAAAGTGGGAGTAGTATGTAACTCTTTGTTTTGTTGTTGCTGTTGTTTTGTTCATTTTAAGGAAACTAAAAATTACCTAACCACTGTGCTCCACACAAGACCTGGCATGCAAAAGCCTCTCAATAGATGTTAGCTAGTAATATTTCCCTATATGCTCTTACATATTCTTTGGAAGAGTCTAGCTATTCACATTCACGACTTTTACTAGTCTACATAACTTTAGAGTTCTTTTTCCTGTTGCCTTTTTCATTTTTAATAGCAAGTACCTTCTTTAAAAAGAGCCTGCTAAGTTGCTCCAGTCATGTCCAGCTCTGCAACCCTACAGACTGTAGCCCACCAGACTCCTCTGTCTATAAGATTTCTCAGGAAGAATACCAGAGTGGTTTGCCATTTCCTTCTCCAGGAGATCTTCCCAGCCGAGGAATTAATCTCTTATATCTCCTGCATTAGTAGGTGGGTTCTTTACCATTAGGGCTACCTGGGAAGTCCCTTAAAAAGAGAGGCAGCAATATATATATATATATATATATATAGCTATATATATATATATTTTTGCCTTACCAAGAAAATTGCTAAATTAATTTTCAAATCTAGAATTATGGAAGTATTGGCTGAAAATCATTTTACGGTTAAGTTACTACCATCACGAAATTAAGTTAATGCCTAAAATTCAAAAAAGCATTGACACCTATTTTCCACCTGCAATACTAGGAAACATATTTACAGAAATCACATTTGATTTGTCAGGTCTATCTTAAATGAGAGGAAAACACAGGCACATAAATATTGGAGAGCGAGGTTTATGCAATGCAGTAGGTTCTCAACTGTTTTCCCTGAATCATAATCTAACATCCTACATTCCTCTTCACCTAAACTAGCTAAAGCATTCACTTGTAATAGAATCTGCTTTATTTCAGCAACAGTGATTAGCCTGCCTGCTTGGACAGCTGCTGCAGTAAATTCAGGAGACTGACAGGGATGAAGACACTAGCACATCCGCAGAGGAAACTTCAGTTAGTTAATCAAGGTTTATTAACTGTCGTGTGCAATAAACCAGTTGGCATGTTGTTCGAAAAAATACAGACAAAAAAAAAAAAATTCTTGTTTCCCCTTATTAATTATATTGGGGAAATATATCATAGCAGTAGGGGTTTTACATATCTGGGAATATATTAAAATACATTTTTAAGAATATCAATTCAATTCTCAAAAAATTAAGAATAAATTTAAAATAAATAAATAAATAAATAAAATTAACTAATTAAGAATAAATTAAAATTTAATATTAAAATAATTCAATTAACATATCTATAACTTGTTCTCCCTCAATAAATTAGGAATATATGTTTGATCAGATATTAGATATATTGATTAAATATTATATGTTTTTTGTTCATTTAGTCATAAGTCATATCTGACTGTATTGCAACTCCATGGACTGTAGCCCTCCATGTTCCTCTAACCATGGTTTTCCCAGGCAAGAATGCCAGAATGTGTTGCCATTTACTTCTCCAGGGAATATTATCTATTAGGAATATTGATATATGGTTACTTATGTTAAATATGATGTGCACCTATTCATATTTTATATGTAACATTTATTGTATATCCTTATAATATTATCACACATGATAATATATAATAATAATACCATATTCATATGTAGAAATATTGAGGGGTAAGTATCCTGAAGGAAATGATGAACTAGCATTTGAAGAGGCAACAGATATAAACTATTAGAGATTTATAATTAATGGATATAAATTATTAGGGATATATTTTCCCAAAGGTCATCACATAAAAAGCATGTATGTCTCTTTTTAAAGAAAGATAAACATTAATCTGTTGACGGCTACTTAGGTTGCTTACATGTATTCACTTGTAAAAACAAGGCTGCAATAAACATGGCAGTGGAGGAAAAAAAAAAAAAATTAATTCTTACTGGACCAACAGTTATAGTTGCATCACAAATTACAATGTTGTGTTCATTTCTGCTGTATAGCAAATTGAATCAGCTATATGTGTGTATATGTATGCATGTATGTATGTGTGTATATAGTGTGTGTGTGTGTATATGTATACACATATATATTTCCTCTTTCTTCCCATTATGGGTCACCAAAGCATTGAATAGAGTTTCTTGTGCTCTACAGTAGGTTCTCAGTATCTATACATTGGAGAAGGAAGTGGCAACCCACTCCAGTACCCTTGCCTGGAAAATTCCATGGACTGAGGAGCCTGCTAAGCTACAGTCCATGGGGTCACAAAGAGTCAGACTCAACTTGCCAATCCCAATCTCCCAGTTCATTCCACTTCTCTTGTCCCCTTGGTATCCATAAATTTGTTCCCTATGTCTGTGTGTCTATTTCTGCTTTGCAAATAAGTTCATCTGTATCATTTTTCTAGATTTCCATATAAGTGATATTATATGATATCTGTTTTTCTGACTTACTTCACTCTATATGACAGTCTCTTGGTCCATCCACTTCTCTGCAAATGGCACAATTTTGTTTCTTTTTATGATTGAGAAATATCTGGATATTAACAGCTTATTTTGAAGGTAAAAGAGTAAACTCCAGTGCTGTAAAGAACAATATTGTATAGGAACCTGGAATGTTAGGTTCATGAATCAAGGTAAATTGGAAGTGGTCAAACAGGAGGTGGCAAGAGTGAACATCGACATTTTAGGAATCAGTGAACTAAAATGGCCCAGAATGGGCAAATTTAATTCAGATGACCACCATTATCTATTAACATGGGCAAGAATCCATTAGAAGAAACTGAGTAGCCCTCATAGTCAACAAGAGTCTGAAATGCAGTACTTGGGTGCAATTTCAAAAACAACAGAATGATTTCAGTTCATTTCTAAGGCAAACCATTCGGTACCAGAGTAATTCAAGCCTATCCCCCAACCACTGATGCCAAAGAAGCTTAAGTTGACCAGTTCTATGAAGACTTACAAGACCTTCTATAACTAATATCAGAAAAAGATGTCCTTTTTCATCATAGGAGATTGGAATGCAAAGTAGGAAATCAAGAGATACCTGGAGTTGAAGTACAAAATGAAGCAGGGCAAAGGCTAAAAGTTTTATCAAGAGAACACACTAGTCATAACAAACATTCTTTTCCAACACAATAGACGACTTTAATACATGGACGTCACCGGATGTTCAATACCAAAATCAGATTAATTATATTCTTTGCAGCCAAAGATGGAGAAGCTCTATACAGTCAGTGAAAACAAGACTGGAAGCTGATTGTGGCTCAGATCATTGCCAAATTCAGACTTAAATTGAAGAGTCAGGAAATCCACTAGGCCATTCAGGCATGACCTAAATCAAATCCCTTATTATTATACCATGGAAGTGGCAAATAGATTCAAGGGATTAGATTAAGTAGATAGAATGCCTGAAGAACTATCAACAGAGGTTCAAATACTGTACAGGAGGCAGTGACCAAAACAATCCCAAAGAAAATGAATTGCAAGAAGGAAAAGTAGTTGTCTGAGGAAGCTTTACAAGTAGCTGAGGAAGAAGAGAAGCAAAAATTAGGGGAGAAAGGGAAAGATATATCCAATTGAACGCAGAGTTCCACAGAATAGCAAGGAGAGATAAGAAAGACTTTTTAAGTAAAGAATGCAATGAGGTAGAGGAAAAAAATAGAATAGGAAAGACTAGAGATCTCTCAAGGAAATTAAGAGATACCAAGGGAATATTTCATGCAAAGATAGGGACAATACAGGACAGAAATTATAAGGACCTAACAGAAGCAGAAGAGGTCAAGAAGAGCTGGCAAGAATACACAGAACTATATAAAAAGGTGTTAATGACCAGGATAACCACGGTGGTATGTATGCTCACTCACCTAAAGCCAGACATCCTGGAGTGTAAAGTCAAATGGGCCTTAGGAAGCATTACAACAAACAAAGCCAGTGGAGGTGATGGAATCCCAGCTGAACTATTCCAAATCCTAAAAGATGATGCTGCAAAAGTGCTCCACTCAGTATGCCAACAAATTTGGAAAAGTCAGCAGTGGCCATAGGACTGGAAAAAGTCAACTTTCATTCCAATCTCGAAGAAGGGCAAAGCCAAAAAAATGCACAAACTACCTCACAATTGTGCTTATTTCACATGCTGTCAAGGTAATGTTCAAAATTCTTCAACGTAGGCTTCAACAATATGTGTACCAGGATAATTCCAGATGTACAAGCTGGATTTAGAAAATGCAGAGGAACCAAAAAACAAATTGCTGACATTTTGGGGGTCATAGAAAAAGCAAGGGAATTCTTTTAAAAATCTATTTCAGCTTGAATGACTATGCTGAAGCCTTTGACTGTGTGTATCACAACAAACTGTGGAAAACTCTTGAGATGGGAATACCAGACCACCTTACCTATCTCCTAAGAAACCTGTATGTGGGTCAAGAAGCAACAGTTAGAACCCTACATGGAAAAAAGACTGGTTCTAAATTGGAAAAGGAGTATGTCAAGGCTGTATATTGTAACCCTGCTTGTAAATTATTGTTTGTTTAACTTATTAAGCCCAGAAAAATGCTGGGCTGGATGAATCGCAAGCCACAATCAAGATTTCTAGGAGAAATATCAATAACCTCAGATATGTAGATACTACTACTCTAATGGCATAAAGTGAAGAGGAACTAAAGAGCTTCTTGATGAGGGTGAAAGAGAAGAGTGAAAAAGCTGGTTTAAAACTCAACATTCAAAAAACTTATATGATGGCATCTAGTCCATCACTTCATGGCAAATAGAAGGGGGAAAAATGGAAACAGTGACAGATTTCATTTTGGGGGAATCCAAAACCACTGCTCATGGTGACTGTAGCCATGAAATTAAAAGCCGCTTACTCCTTGGTAAGAAAGCTATGACAAAAATAGACAACACATTAAAAAGCAAAGACATCATTTTATTGACAAAGTTCTATATAGTCAAAGCTGTGGTTTTTCCATTAGTCATGTACAGATGTGAGAGTTGGACCATAAAGAAGGCTAAGTGCCAAATAATTGATGCTTTCAAACTGTGGTGTTGGAGAAGTCTCTTGAAGTCCCTTGGACAGCAAGAAAATCAAACTAGTCGATCCTAAAGGAAATCAACCCTGAATATCCATTGGAAGGATTGAGGCTGAAGCTGAAACTCCAATAATTTGGCTACCTGATATGAAGTGCTGATTCACTGGAAAAGACCCTGATGATGGGAAAGATTGAAAGCAAAAGAATGGGTCAGCAGAGGATGAGATGGTTGGTTAGTCTCACTGACTCAATGAACATGAATTTGAGCAAACTCCCAGAGATACTGAATACCAGAGATACTGGCATACTACAGTCCATGGGGTTGCAAATAGTAGCATGTGACTGATCAGCGGTAGAGGAGTAAAGAAGTGAAATCAGAAGCTTTTAATTTTAATTAGATCCCATTTGTTTATTTTTGCTTTTATTTCCAGTATTCTGGGAGGTGGATCATAGAGGATCCTGCTGTGATTTATGTCAGAGAGTGTTTTGCCTATGTTCTCCTCTAGGAGTTTTACAGTTTCTTGTCTTACTTTTAGATCTTTAATCCATTTTGAGTTTATTTTTGTGTATGGTGTTAGAAAGTGATCTAATTTCATNCAAGAATAGTGGATTGGCTTGCCATTTCCTTCTCCAGGGGATCTTCCCAACCCAGGGATTGAACTCACATCTCCTGCATTAGCAGATGGATTCTTTACCACTGAGCCTCAAGGATAGCCCACCGTCAATACAGTTTTGTACAATACCTGAGAGGTTGAGACTGACAACCTCTCTTCATAGGTAAGAATTTGATCACAAAGACAGAATGTGAGAGAGATTCTGCTCCCTATAATAAAGGAAAATAGGTATAATTCTAAGTATACATTGAAATTTTGGACATGAATTGGATCAAATTCTGGGAGATAGTGAAGGGCAGGGAAGTCTGGCATGTTGCAGTCTATGGGGTTGGTTGTAAAGAGTCAGACAAAATTTAGCAACTGAACAGCAGCAACAACAAATACACTGAAAACTTTTAAACTGACCATGTAAATCCTGACAAAAAAAAACTATCAAGAAAAGTTCAGATAACCATTGTCATGTAGACAACCCCATGTGCATGTGCAAAGTTACTTCAGTCATGTCCAACACTTTGCCACGCTATGGACTGTAGCCCACCAGGCTCCTCTGTCCACGGCATTCTCCAGGCAAGAATACTGGAGTGGGTTGCCATTTCCTTCACTGAGGAATCTTCCCCACCTATGGATCGAACCCACATCTCTTAAGTCTCCTGCATTGGCAGTATGTTCTTTAACGCTACCTCCACCTGGGAAGCCAGAATCCCCACTACCTCAAAATTAATTTAGAAGGAAATAAAAATGCTCCACAAATACTCCATGTGTCTGGAAAAGTTTAAAGACATTTCAAATAGCTACTGAGTGAAATAAGAAATTATAACTAAGATACTTAAATGATAACAAAACAGTTTTATACTGTTTTTTAACACAGCTTTTGCAATGCAGTAAAAGGGGTTTGATTCTTATAATAGGAAAAAGTGGCTGAAAGTAAATAAATTAAGCATCCAAATTAGGAAGTTATAAAATATTTAGTAATGTACATGTAGTACACTGAAAATGGCCAGAAATTTTTTATATTCCTCCCACAGTGGAGGTGAGTGGTTGTCTGTCTTCCAGTCCTTTCAACCTGCACTGTTTCTAATAACTTCTTTGATTATCAGAATAATTTGAAAATAAATATGTGCCAGTTTTAAATCTCAGAGGCACATCATGTAAAAAGTTAAGTAACTCTTCTGAATAAGTCACAAAGAGCTGTCCTTAGACTATGTGAAAAGCAAGAGAAACTCAACTGAGCCTAGCCTTCCAGCTGTCATTTTGAATCTCTAGATAATACCAGTCATCACTTGAATAGCAAGTGACCTCAGACAACACCATATGGAAAATAAGAATAATTGAGCCAAGCCCTTCCCAAATTCCTGACCCACATATTCATGCACAAATTAAGTGATCATTGCATCTTAAGCCACTGAAATTTATGGTGATTTGCCATACATAAATAAGTGAACAGAAATTGGTTCCCAGAAGTGCTGCTATAACAAAAAATTGAAACATGTTGCACATCCTTTAGGAGTCAGCAGCAGGTAGAAGAAGCTAGAAAAACTGTGAGGACACTGTTGATGGAAGGAGAAGGGCACTGAGGCAGTATCACTGAAAAGATGAAGGAAGGGGAAAGACAGACTATAATATCCACCTCACTGATGTTTTAATCTGATACATTTTTTCTCCAATTACATTTTCCTGAGTAACATTTTTTCTTATCCACCAATCTCTTCTTGCCTGAGAAAGCTACAACCTAATTTTGTTTTGTGTGTAGATGGGACTGCCTACTCTTCTCTTTGGGGAGGTTCAGCTTCATTGCCTTTTGTTGGCTACTATTGGTTTAACCAAAAACAGCCACACAGTCTGTTAGTATTAATACTTAATCTTCATTCCTCATGTTTTCACAGAAACAGAAATGATTTGTATACTACTGACCAGGAGGGGCTGTCTGACTCTCCCCTGGCCCTCTTCATCTCTTCCCATGGAGAAGGAGGAGACCTGATGGGTTGATAAGTTCAAGCACATAATTCAGCTGAGTCCGTCGAGAGTCTCTCCTTCATTTCTTTCTGCTTGGAAAGACTGCTGTGTGGTAAGCTTACCTGGGAAGGCTGTTCTGTGCAAAGGGAAAAAACCTGCTGTTGTGTATCTTATCTCTCATTTAGTTCTAAACTATGGTGGGGACAGTTCAGTTCAGTTTCTCAGCCATGTCCAACTATTTACAACCCCATGGATGCAGCATGCCAGGCCTCCCTGTCCATCACCAACTCCTGGAGTTTACTCAAACTCATGTCCATCGAATTGGTGATGCCATCCAACCATCTCATCCTCTGTTGTCCCCTTCTCCTCCTGCCTTCAATCTTTCCCAGGATCAGGATCTTTTCTAATGAGTCAGTTCTTCACATCAGGTGGCCAAAGTATTGGAGTTTCAGCTTCAACATCAGTCCTTCCAATGAATGTTCAGGACTGATTTCCTTTAGGATGGACTGGTTGGATCTCCTTGCAGTCCAAGGGACTCTCAAGAGTCTTTTCCAATACCACCATTCAGAAGCACCAATTCTTTGGCACTCAGCTTTCTTTACAGTCCAACTCTCATACCCATACATGACTACTGGAAAAACCATAGCCATGACTAGACAGACATTTGTTTGCAAAGTAATGTCTCTGCTTTTTAATAATGGTGGGGACTTGGCTGGCATAAATATCATATACTCCATTGCCCCCAAATTCAATACTTCTAAGATGTTTACCTGTTCTTAGTTACAGGAACCTATTCACTTGATCAAATCTATATCCACTCAACAGAGTAGATATTTTTAACCATATAAGCTTAGGGGATCTATAAGCACCATGAAAATATATGTATAATTTTGTATTCATTTGCATTATTCTAGGAGAGAGTCAATAGACTGGTTTCATCATATTTTCCAAGAGGTCCACAGCCTAACTCTTGTCAAGGACTACTGCTCTTGAAACATTCCAAAGAGCTCCTGTTTCCTCTCCAAACAGTTAGCTTTAATCAGTTTCAGAAATAAAGGATCCTTTCCTCTTTGAGAGTATTCTCTGACTGGTGTTTCCTTTTGGCGATCTTACTTTTGCAATATCAACATACCTCAAATTTAGGAAAATGGGAAGAAGACCATCCTCAAAAAGCTAAATATGGAAATGACCTTCCACAGTCTATAGACCCTGGGAAGGGATGTGTTTCAAAATTCACACTTTCTCAAAGTTTTAGAAACATAAGATGATGCATATATTCTGTTACCTAATGCCACCAGTAGGGCATGGAACAGTATTCCATTAGCAAACATGTAAGTATTTTTGCAACAAAACATGAATATGTATACGAAGTGGTATAGAGACTATAAATAATGTCACCTCAGTTCAGTCAGATTTTTGCATAAAATGAGTTACAAAATACTTCTTTTTCAGTGATCTGGGGGGAACATGTAGTTATGGAATTGTGAACTTATAACTAAACACCATCCAAGCCCTCCTTTAATCTCCTCTTGTCCAAGACTAAATAATTCTAGTTTCTTAAATACATCTTTGAAAGTCTGTTTGTCATCAATTATCCGTACAGCTGTCCTTTTTCAGCATAATCTAGCAAGCAGTAGAATTTGAGAACACTGTGCATTATTATGCAATGGGGTTTGAAGGGAAGATTGCTTTTGGCTTCCCAGGACTGTGATGATACCAGAACACAGTCAACTTTATATAGCTTCAAGGATAACGCAATTTGCTTCTGCATCACTCTTCCTAGAACTTTATTATTAATCCCTGATATAAACTTCAGCCTCCAAATATCTGAGAAAGTCATCTTGTTCCTACAGCCCTTGGAAACAGGCCCAATGATCCTTTTATCCTACAACAAAATGAGCTGTCCAAAAATGGAACAGGCTGTGTTAGAGTATAATGAGTTCCCTTTTATTAGAGGTATTTAGGTGGAAGCTAGACAATAAAGTGAGTGTGCTCATAATACTGAACAAGGAAACAATGAAAGAAGTTCATTTAAGCCCTATGTGACTGTACATTTCATCTTGTAAACCTACTTACACAGAATTCATAACTAAGCCTTATTCCACACGCTCCAACTTATTACCTCACCCTTGAGCAGTGAAAGCTATGATCTCAATCCTTTTCTTGCCCACAAGGAGAATGAGTATCCTATTTGTACCCATAGGGTTCTCATGCCAGAGATCTGCTCTTCCCCAGAAGGGGTAGACAACTAGAATCCATTTCAATCCAAATCTGTTAACAAGTATTTATTACTGATTTTCTTTATCTCTAATGATAACTGCATAGAGTCTGCTGAGGAAACATTTACATGATGAGAAATTTACATATTATTTAATACTTGGAGGACCACACTAAGGACAAGACAAGCATCTGTGAAACAATATGTTACATTCCTTAGGCAAGAATACAGAAGAAATTTAAATAAAGAAAAGAAAATTTAAAAGTAAGGCACTCAGATCGAGGAGTCTAGAGTCTTGCTATGGGCTGCGCCAAAGAGAAAACTAGATGGCATTTGTAATCAGAGGACCAACTTTCTATTTTTCAGCCTTTCAGTCCAAGATTCTTGCTGGATCTCATTCTCTTCAAAACTTAGTATCAGGAAAAATTCTGACTAGATTTTCTTATTTTTATTAGATTCTATTGAGGGTCCCATAGCATTTTGAACTGTACTAGGATACTTAATACACTCTAAATATATTGTAGCAATTATCATCAATAAAGCATTGTATTTCCAAGGAGTATATTGAGATAAAAAGTTATAATACAATAGAAAAGAACTTAAATGATATATTATTTCATGATTATAAAGACGTTGCAAAAGGACACATGCATCATGTTATTAACTTTGGAACAAACAGGAAACTGCTCTACGGTCAGATATACATGGTGAGAAATATATAGACGTATATGGAAAAACTACTCTTCCCACGTAACAATAGTGATTTTTCTCTGGGAAAGAACGAAGTGGAACTGTGTATCATAACATTTAAAAAACCAACCACGGTGTGTACACTTTTTTCATAAATATTTGGCAACATATTGTTCCGGCTGGGGATTATAAGAGAAAATGGCCAAGGATAACAAAGTTCTTCAGCTAGAACTTTTATTATACAAATAATAATATACAAATATTATTATACACTCAATGGTTTTTAAACATCATTTATATTCAAGTCCATGCTTGTGCTATGGTTGCTCCAAATATGAACATGACAGAGTCCTTGTCCCTAAGACGCTCGTGTTCTTACTCTCAGACAAAGAGAACAACCAGGAGTGCAGGACCATCCCTTGGATGTTGATGAACCCTTAAGATGAACAACAGCTATCATGTTGTAGTAACCAAAAATGCTTGTTTTATCAAAATTGGGCATTCGGCCCACATTTCCAACTATACTTCTATTTATGTGTAGTCTAGTACAGTGAAATAAACTTAGGGCTTTCAGATGGTTATCCTGGGTATATAAGTCTTGGCTCTCATGCTAGAGAGGACATGGAAAAGTCTTTTTCTTCTCTAGGTCTCAGTGTGTTCATCTGTAAGTTAGGGATCAGCAGTAATGCCTATATTACAGTTATTGTGGTTATTAAATATATTGTTTTTTTTCTAAAATAAGTTCTTTATTGTTTTTAAATTGGTATACAAAAAGATTTTAGCACCAAGGAGGTACCCAGCACTATGCGAAGTACTAATATTTCAGAAATACATAAATATGGACTTTGTCCTCAAGGAACTTGCAGACTGTTTTGAGAGAAATACTGGTAATTAACTGCAAAACAAGATATAGCAAATGGCAACAAACTGTTACAAAGACTCAAAAGAGGGAGAGATTAATTAGAAATTTGTTGAATCAGGTGAAATTAAGGCAAACTCATGATGAGCTAATGTTAGGAGCTGAGCAAAAAGCACTTGGAGAATAGTGATACGGCCTTGTGTCTAAAGCAGGAGACACAAGGTAACAGAATTTGGGATTAACAGACACACACTATTATATACAAAATAGATAAATGACAACAGGTAACAAAAAGTGGGAGACAAATTCTCAGAGTGAGGTTGTGCCCAATTTTATAAGATTCTGTTGAGGAAAAGAGTCAGGGTTTATTGGCCATGTGGAACCATCACAGCTTCTAGAGCAAGAGAGGAAAATAATACCTTGGTTTCACAAAGGTTAATTTTTTTGAAGACAGTATAAATAACAAATTGAAAAACAAATTGGGTATATTAGTAAGGATTATTTCTAGGGATCTGGATAAGGAATGATCTGACACTAGATAGAGTCAGAGATTGGGTCAGGGTTGTTTGAAGAGAATGGTTGAATTGGAGAGCTATTTCAGAGGAAAAAGAAAGAAACTTCATAACTGATTGAATATAGGAAGTGAGAGAAATCAAAGATGCCTCAGAGGCTTCCACCAGGGGAACTGTGTGGATAGCAGTGCCGTTAACCAAGACACAATGCCCAGAAAGAGAGATGTGTTTCAGAAAGTGAAAGAATGAGTTCAATTTGGGATGAGTTGAGTTTGACAAGCCAGCAGGTAACCAGATGGAAATGTCCAGAAGGCTGGGCACAGATGCACCATAAGCAATCTACTTTGCCTTTCTTTCCTCCACTGCAAAATGGATGGGATATTGCTTTCCACTTCTCTCCAAGGACTATGGAGAGGATTAATGAGGCAGTGTGCACATTTATTCCACACCAAGGATCAACGAGAGCTTGGAAAACTATTAGGTTGAGTCCCATTATGGTAACTTGGAAACAAAGCTGCTTTGATATGAAAGCCATTGAAGGAGAATGCAAACCTGCAAGACCACTTTGTAGGATATAACTGGACTTCAGACAGCCAGTGCAAGCACAGCCTTGATGCGGGTGAGCACTAACCTGTTTCCAGCTGAAAGCGATGAAAAGTGAAGCAGCTTTCCTATTGTCTGCATTTTCTTTTTGAATTCCTTTCCATAGCCCAAATGCAAGCTCAGAAATTAAACAGAACCCTTACAATGCTTTCCAGTGAAACTCACTTCACAATTTCTCCCATCATCAACAACTTTTATTTCTGAAGCAAGCTACTGGTAATTGACTCTGTCCTATATAAGAGTAACTTTGTTTTATAAATAAGTCCCACAAATAAATGGCATAGAAACCCACTGGAGAATCTTCATGAACAGAGGAGACTAGCAGGCTATAGTCCATGCAGTCACAAAGAGTTGGACACAGCTGAGCGACTAAGCATAGTACATCATGTGATAAGGGGCTTCCCTGGTGGCTCAGACAGTAAAGAATCTTCCTGCAATGCAAGAGACCCAGGTTCAATCCCTGGGTTGGGAAGATCCCTTGGAGAAGGGAATGGCTACCCCCTCCAGTGCTCTTGCCTGGAGAATCTCATAAACAGAGGAGAGCCTGGTAGGCTACATTCCATGGGTCGCACAGTCAGACACGACTGCGCGGCATATTCGTCTTTCTCTGACTTCACTTAGTCTGATAATCTCTAGGTTCATCAATGATGCTGCAAATGGCATTATCTCATTCTCTTTTTATGACTAATATTAGAAAAAAATGTTATGTTACCAAAGGAGTAAAAAGGGGTTAAATTAGGAATTGAGATTAACAGATACACACTACTATATATAAAATATATAAGCATAAGGACTTACTATATAGCATAGGGAACTATATTTAATATTTTATAATAAAATAACTATTAGTATAATCAAAAAGTTTCTGAAAATGATATATATTCTGTATACCTGAAAATAGCACAACATTATATATCAACTATACTTCAACAAAAAATTGAAAAGAAGGGTAATTTTGTATTGGCTCATATGCCACTGATTAGTAACACTCAGGTCACCAGGGAACGTATGCTCAAGTCCATTGCCAAGCTAGCAGCTCATATCTGAGATGTTCTTTCTGAAATGTGGGCTCAGGCATAGAATTATGCCTATTCACAAAATCAGAACTTTCCAGAACACCTCAAAACCATTTAATTTACAAATTTTGTTTCCTCTTCCTAGCCTTCAGAGAGGAAAGAGAAACAAAAAACAATGAAAGATAAATGATACGTAGGAAGAACATGTTCTTTAATGGCTCTGACAGATCTGATTTCCAATTTGTCACTTACTATATCCCTTGCTTCTGGTCTTCTGCACCTCAGTGTCCTTAATTGTAAATTGTAGTGTCATTAGGACTGAATTTTTGCCACTAGTTATCTATGTGACCTAGTATAGATTACTGAGACTCTTTTCACTTTAGCTTTCTCTTCTATCAAATAAGGATAATATTAACTGCCATAGTTTATGTAAGAGCCAGATGACATAAAGTTAGACTTTAGGTTTGGTTCTGATACATAATTATTTCTAAATAAATGTCAGTAGTTATACTGCTGGCAGCACTGCTGCTGCAATAACATGAAGCAGATGACTAATTAAAGATCCTCAATGAAGGTAAATTTAACTACAGAATGTGAGTAGGGATATTACTACAAGTAGCTCCCATATAATTCAGGTTACAATATACATCAGTGGTCATTTTAAATAGGAAAATAAATCACTGAAGGACACCCATGGATGAATAAAAATATCTACCTGCTTTGCTTTGCCACTTAATGAGGAAACCTAATAAGTTGGGTGTGTTTTTTAAATGCTAAAATAAAACAGAAATTTGGAATAAAAAAATATTAATGGTAGAGCCAATTTCTTCATTCTCAGTGGTGGTCTGCCAGCTGCTCATAGTGAGGGTCTTCAAAGCAGGTTCAAGGAGCCTCTCTTGGCCTAGGAAAACCTCTGAATATGAGGCATAAATGATGCTGGGTGTGTCTGGAGCAGCTGGAAAATCAGCAGAGATGACAAGACAACAACAGATGCCTCTCAATTTTCATTCCAGTGGTTTCAGGAACAGGTAGAGACATTTGTGAAAGTCAGAAAGACTCCCTTTGGTAATAATTTTCCTCTCTTTCCTTGACAAATATGTTTTCTTATCTAGTATTGCATTTGTTGCATGTTGGCACTTTAGAATAGCTATTATACTCCTTAAAGACAAGGTCATTTGAGAAAGAATTAGGAAGTAGGCAAAGTTACCTTTCCTTCTGTCCCTGAGGTTCATTTTGTTGGAACTAGAACTTACCCTCCCTTGTCTTCCGAACCTAAATCCACTACTAGCCAGGATCAGACTTAGTAGCTGTTTCTTCTTAAGACTGATGATTCTGCACATGTGCCTAATTTTAGAGTTTCCTAACCATCCTCTGTCATTGCCCTTTCCACCCAGGCAGCTACGTTTATCCATCTTAAGCCTCAGAGAAGACTCAGTAATCTGTCTGTCCTCAGGAATGTATTGTGTTTCAATAAAAATCTACTATACTCCCTGGGGGAAAAAAAGAATAATCGATCTTAATGATACAGATTCTGTTTAATCTTTTACTACATTTCATTAAATTTTGGAGGGGTTAGTCCACATCTATCTTCCACTGCACCCCTACCCACAACCCTTCTAAAAGACAGAATTTTAAGAAGAATGGCATCTAGGGAAGAAAAGAAGAAATATATATGCTAGAATAAGGCTTTCTCATCAACTCTTTAAGTCATACCATGGCCACCATGATTTATTCTTCTCTTTGTAGGAACCTGTGTTGGTTATATGAAAACAGAAACTATACATAATAATAGCAATGACTATAATTCCAGCCAAACAAATTCATTTCAAGCACCCTAATGCAAGTTATTGGTGGTGTGAAAGGCAAGGAATCTGCAGTGGAAACAAAAATTTATATCACACTCAAAATTGGTCTTATATTTAGGATGTGCTTTTTGCTACATATGTTGCAAAAACTATTCTTCTATTCAGGATGCCAGTTTCTTCAAATAACTGATGTGCTGTCTTGCTGAATAGAGGACTGAAAAAAAAAATTTAGAATGCTTTTTTTATTTTTATATCAATTGTTTACCCCAAAGTTTCAAGGTTAAGATGCTGCTTTTATTTTACTACAATATTGCTGTTAAACCTGTAGTACTTTCAAGGTTGACTGCACTGTTGGCCAGGTAACTGCTCTGGAGGCTTAGCTTTTATCAGTTAGACTGAGAATTAATATTTTCACACATGATTTTGCTTGAAAGAATATCAATGTTAGAAATTATTTGTAAAAATATAAAGTCAGTTGACTAAATTCAGTAAAATTTTGCTTCCAAATTCTGGACATTATATAAGCAAAATAAAAAAGGATTACTACCAAAGGTGAAAGTGCCTGGAAAGATCAGTAAGTATGCAAATATTAGCATCTCATCATGCTGTGCTTGGTTGTTCAGTCATGTCTTACTCTTTGTGACCCCATGGACTGTAGCCTGCCAGGCTCCTCTGTCCATGGGAATTCTCCAGGCAAGAATACTGGAGTGGCATCTTATCATAATGTTCCTCAGAAAGAAATCTATTACAAATTTTTTCCATACCTAGTCCCCAAAATGGATTTTTAAAACAGAGTTCCAACGAATAGCAAGAGGAGATAAAAAAGCCTTCCTGAGTGATCAATGCAAAGAAATAGAGGAAAACAACAGAATGGGAAAGACTAGAGATCTCTTCAAGAAAATTAGAGATACCAAGGGAACATTTGATGCAAAGATGGGCTCAATAAAGGACAAAATGGGATGGACATAACAGAAGCAGAAGATATTAATAAGAGGTGGCAAGAATACACAGAAGAACTGTACAAAAAAGATCTTCACAACCCAGATAATCACAAAGGTGTGATCACTCACACTCACCTAGAGCCAGACATCCTGGAATGTGAAGTCAAGTGGGCCTTAGGAAGCATCACTATGAACAAAGCTAGTGGAGGTGATGGAATTCCAGTTGAGCTATTTCAAACCCTAAAAGATGATGCTCTGAAAGTGCTACACTCAATATGCCAGCAAATTTAGAAAACTCATCAGTGGCCACAGGACAGGAAAAGGTCAGTTTTCATTCCAATCCAAGGAAAGGCAATGCCAAAGACTGTTCAAACTACAGCATAATTGCACTCATCTCACATACTAGTAAAGTAATGCTCAAAATTCTCCAAGCCCGGCTTCAGCAATAAATGAACCATGAACTCCCTGATGTTCAAGCTGGTTTTAGAAAAGGCAGAGGAACCAGAGATCAAATTGCCAACATTCACTGGATCATCAAAAAAGCAAGACAGTTCCAGAAAAACATCTATTTCTGCTTTATTGACTATGCCAAAGCCTTTGATGTGTGAATCACAATAAACTGTGGAAAATTCTGAAAGAGATGGGAATACCAGGCCACCTGACCTGCCTCCTGAGAAACCTGTATGCAGGCCAGGAAGCAAGAGTTAGAACTGGACATGGAACAACAGACTGGTTCCAAATAGGAAAATGAGTACGTCAAGGCTGTATACTGTCACCTTGCTTATTTAACTTATATGCAGAGTACATCATGAGAAATGCTAGGCTGGAGGAAGCACAAGCTGGAATTAAGATTTCTGGGAGAAATATCAAAAACCTCAGATATACAGATGACACCACTCTTCTGGCAGAAAGTGAAGAAGAACTAAAAAGCCTCTTGATGAAAGTGAAAGAGAAGAGTGAAAAAGTTGGCTTAAAGCTCAACATTCAGAAAACAAAGATCATGGCATACAGTGCCATCACTTCATGGCAAGTAATTGGGAAACAGTGGAAACAGTGTCAGGCTTTATTTTTCTGGGCTCCAAAATCACTGCAGATGGTGACTGAAACCATGAAATAAAAAGATGCTTATTTCTTGGAAGGAAAGTTATGACCAACCTAGACAGCATATTAAAAAGCAGAGATATTACTTTGCCATCAAAGGTCCATCTAGTTAAGGGTATGGTTTTTCCAGTAGTCATGTATGTGATGTGATGGCTGGAGTATAAAGAAAGCTGAGCGCCGAAGAATTGGTGCTTTTGAACTATGCCAATCCATCCTTCAGGAGATCAGTCCTGGGTTTTCATCGGAGGGACTGATGTTGAAGCTGAAACTCCAATACTTTGGCCACCTGATGCAAAGAGCTACTCATTTGATAAGATCCTGATGCTGGGAAAGATTGAGGGCAGGAGCAGAAGGGGACGACAGAGGATGATATGATTGGATGGCATCACCAACACAATGGACATGGGTCTGGGTGGACTCTGGGAGTTGGTGATGGACAGGTAGGCCTGGCATGCTGCAGTTCATGGGGTCGCAAAGAGTCGGATGTGACTGACCTGAATTGGACTGAAACAAAATTCATATTCAATAAAACCATTATTGCCTTCTCCATGATAAGGATTATAACAACAAAATTTTTGGACTTTCAGAACTGGGAGCAATTCAGAATTAGCTGATCTTTAGTAACCCACTCCAGTATTCTTGCCTGGAGAATCCCATGGATAGAGGAACCTAGTAGGCTGCAGTCCATAGGATCACAAAGAGTTAGACACAACTGAAGCAACTTAGCACACATGCACAGTAACTCTGGAAGTGTCTCTAAAAGTCAGCCATTGCTGATTGCCTGGCCTTCAGCCAATTGATGATGTTACCAGTAAGTGGTTTTCAGAAATGTGGTTGAAGAAGCAAATTTGCAGTGATTGATTGAGATTGGATTATAGTTAGCTTTTTTGAGTCTGAAGTATAGGAAGTTTTTATTCTAAGAGCAGAGAATCTAGAAAATAAACTGTAACTTAGATATTATTATAAAAAGTGAAGAATCTAAATTTCTTCCCTATATACCAGCAATGACAATAGGAATTTGAAATTAAAAATACAACATCATTTGCCTTAGCACCAAAAAAAATCAACAAACCATTTTATCCTAAAGCCTTTGCCTTACATCTACCCTGTAGAACTGGGGAAGGGTATGTGTTGAAGGAAAAGGAGACCTTGTAAACAGTCAAAGATGGAGCAGCCTTGGGCATAAGGCAAGCTGGAATATCCTGTCAAGACGATGGGGAAAAGCAGAGATTGACGTAATATTTGAGGCTAAGGATGAAATCACTGGGCACAGAGTAGCTTAGTACATATTATAAAGTCACACATAGTACAAGAAAAGACTGACCTGGATATTGATACACAAGTGATAGAATCATGTTTGGGGCATTGATGAGGGCATCAGTTCAGTTCAGTCACTTAGTCGTGTCCGACTCTTCACAACCCCATGGACTGCAGCCTAACAGGTTTCCCTGTCCATCACCAACTCCTGGAGCTTGCTCAAGTCCATTGAATCAGTGATGCCATCCAACCATCTCATTCTCTGTTGTCCCCTTCTCTTGCCTTCAATCTTTCCCAGCATCAGGATCTTTTTTTTTTAATTAAGTTTTATTTTTTAGTTTGTTTTGCTTTACAATACTGTATTCATTTTGTTACACATTGACATGAATTAGCCATGAGTGTACATGAACTCCCAATCCCGACCCCCACCTCCACCCTCCCACCCCACACCCTCTCTCTGGATTATCCCCGTGCATCAGTCCCAAGCATCCTGCATCCTGCATCAAACCTGGATTGGCGATTCGTTTCACTTATGATATCACACATGATACATTGCCACTCTGCCAACCCATCCCACCCTCTCTATAGATCAATGGAACAAAATTGAAAGCCCAGAGATAAATCCACACACCTATGGACAGCTTATCTTCGACAAAGGAGGCAAGAATATACAGTGGATTAAAGACAATCTTTTTAACAAGTGGTGCTGGGAAAACTGGCAACCACTTGTAAAAGAATGAAATTAGATCACTTTCTAACACCATACACAAAATAAACTCAAAATGGATTAAAGATCTAAACATAAGACAAGAAACTATAAAACTCTTAGAGGAGAACATAGGCAAAACACTCTCTGACATAAATCACAGCAGGATCTTTTCTAATGAGTTAGTTCTTCACATCAGGTAGCCAAAGCATTGAAGTTTCAGCATCAGCATCAGTCCTTCCAATGAATATTCAGGACTAATTTCCTTTAGGACTGATTGGTTTGATCTCCTTGTAGTCCAAGGGACTCTCAAGAGTCTTCTCCAACACCACAGTTCGAAATCATCAATTCTTTGGAGCTCAGCTTTCTTTATAATCCAACTCTCACATTCACACATCACTACTGGAAAAACCATAGCTTTGACTAGACAGATCTTTGTTGGCAAAGGTCTCTGCTTTTTAATATGCTGTCTAGGTTGGTCATAGCTTTTCTTCCAAGTAGTATACATCTTTTAATTTCATGGCTGCAGTCACCATCTGCAGTGATTTTGGAGCCCCAAAAATAAAGTCTTTGTTTTCATTGTTTCCCCGTCTATCTGTCATGAAGTGATGGGACAGGATGCCATGATATTATGGTTGGTAGCTGTTCCCTTCCTCACAGGATGTTCCCAACCTGGGGATCAAATGGACGGATCCCACATTGCAGGCAGATTCCTTACCAACTGAACCACCAAGGAAGCCCATATGAGGACATAGACATCTCAATAATAGAAGTGGTCAAGTCAGATAGGGACCAGAAATCAAGCCCAGTTCAGAGAAAGTCTCAGTGGGAAAAGAAAGGAGTTGGGGCTCTGCTCCTACACACTGTAGAGGTCTAAGGACCTAGGGTGGAAACCAGTTGCCATGGCTTTGACACTGTGTCCATCACATGAGTGGCAATGGAGACTGTAGATTAAAGCTCATTAGTTGCTAGGCTTCTCTCCTTTCAGTTTCACTAGGCATTTTGTGGATTTTCCAGATCATAATCTGGTGGGGGAAGAAAAGCTGATGATACCCTATATTATTTTGTTCTCAATAATTTTGAAATTAAGTAAAACTGAACCTGCAAGTAACAGGCTCTAGTACATACTGCTAGGTTGAGCAAAGGTAGTCATTTTCTGAAATATCTGATAGGAAGAGTAATTTCTGGAGTGTTGAAGTGCTTGCTAGATAGTACATAGCTGTGTGGGATTTCTCATGGGCAACAAGTCCACCCAAGAGCACTGGGAAATATGGTTTGGCAAAGACTGGAAGCCTGGGATTGCTCTTTAATGTCATCCCTCCTAACATACACTTTTAACTGTTTGCAGACACCTTGACTCTTTTCCTAGTGAAACCTGGGATCCCAAGATCACCTCTGTGTCTACTGTTCTCCTGAATCCCAATTGTTCCAAGTTCACTTCTTAACTGTGAAAGCCAGTTCAAGCTACATGCTAAACAGGGGCTAAAAGAAGTGTGCATCTGTGTGTCTGACAAAACATGCATCTCTTAATTGAATATGATCATGTTGCTAACTCATGCATGACTAGACAACATAAAACACAGTCATTGTGTCTTGACAGGCCATGAGAAGCATCAAAACTAGTGGTTTCAGATGCCAGTCAAGGAGCTTTCCTCCAAAGATGACATGTATCAATCAGACTGATGAGTTTTCACAATCATGATACTTTACAGGGCCAAAAGCTCACAAATTATAGACATATTTCTTAATTCTATTCTATATAAATATTTCCCAAACCAGTTTTAGTGCCTTCCCGTGGAGCACAATCAATGCATGCTTACTTGACTGAATCAAAATAAATTAATTGAATTGACTCATACAAAGTAAATGCTCAATTAATTTGTTTTGTATTGATTTGAAGACATCTTCATTCTAAAACACAATAAAGTAATTTTGTACAAGCAATGCTTCAAGTTGTATGAAATAATCTGCAAAAAGAAATAAACAAGAGTTGAAAACATGGTAAAAGACCGAAGCCAGTTCTCTACAATCACAGGGGTAAAAATGGACTGAGTATAAACTGTCTTCTAAATTTTTTTCTACGATCCATTATGTAAGCCTCAGAATTTTCCAGTTCAGACAATCACATTTTACTACATTCTCATTTAGTTTTCCTTATGGAGCATAAACTTGTGTACTGTATGACACATGAGAGTAAGGCTGTAATTATTTAATTAAGAAAAAAACTAATAAAATACACAATTTAAAAACAATACATCTGCTTTCAGATTCTGTATCTTTGTTCAGAACTGACTGTTAACAATTAAACCAGTCTGTGCACAGCCTTCAGCAAGTTGTGCCTATACTAATCAGGGATAAAGCCTTGATATTCACATGATTGAATAAGTTATCAATTATTCAGATAATAAGTGATAAATTAGGTCAGGAGTGAGGTGATAGATTTTTTGTATCTTTTCATTCATTAACAAATATTTTTAGCATCTACAATGTGGCTTGTAATTTCATTTTTCCATTGTTAGCACAATTCCTATCAAATATTTGATATTTTATAAATTGTTGCCAAATCAAGTTATAAGAATATTTGTAACTGATCCATGTCAAAATCATTTTAGTGATTCTAAGATTAGGAAAGCATTTAAACAAAGAGCACTTCTGAATATTATAGACTAATTCATTAGCAGATTATGTTAATGTTATTGCCTACAGCTGTTCCAGTGGAGTAATTTTTGGTAACTGTGCTGCACACAACAAAGAAAAAAATTATTGAAATGTAGAAATCCATTAATGTCTTAGAAAGTCACTAAAGGAAATAGCAGCCCACTCCAGTGTCCTGGCCTGGAGAATCCCAGGGACAAGGGGGCCTGGTGGGCTGCCATCTATGGGGTTACACGGAGTCAGACACAACTGAAGCGACAGCAGCAGCAGAAGAAGAAGAAGCTTTTTATATTTTATAGACCATACAATGCAAAATTTTATCAGCACTAAATTATTCATGTTCTGTATAACTCTTCACTGAAATACCAAAAATCTCACCTTGGATAAATTTAAATAAGCATTTGCTAATTTTAAAAAATAAAAATATTATCAAAGGTGCCAAGTATATGCTGTGATAATAAGATGCCACCACATACAAGGATACCTCAATTAATGAAACTCTAGACACAAAGGTTATTTTTAATAGTAAAGAAAACTCAATCCTGGTTTCCTCAGTGTGTATGCCCAGCAGTGGGATTGCTGGGTCATATGGCAGTTCTATTTGCAATTTTTTAAGGAATCTCCACACTGTTCCCCATAGTGGCTGTACTAGTTTGCATTCCCACCAACAGTGTAAGAGGGTTCCCTTTTCTCCACATCCTCTCCAGCATTTATTGCTTGCAGACTTTTGGATCGCAGCCATTCTGACTGGTGTGAAATGGTACCTCATTGTGGTCTTGATTTGCATTTCTCTGATAATGAGTGATGTTGAGCATCTTTTCATGTGTTTGTTAGTCATCCATATGTCTTTTTTGGAGAAATGTCTATTTAGTTTTTTGGCCTATTTTTTGATTGAGTCGTTTATTTTTCTGGAATTGAGCTGCATAAGTTGCTTGTATATTTTTGAGATTAGTTGTTTCTCAGTTGCTTCATTTGCTATTATTTTCTCCCTTTCAGAAGGCTGTCTTTTCACCTTGCTTATAGTTTCCTTTGCTGTGCAGAAGCTTTTAATTTTAATTATTTGTTTATTTTTGCTTTTATTTCCAGTATTCTGGGAGGTGGACACAACCTAGATGTCCATCAGCAGATGAATGGATAAGAAAGCTGTGGTACATATACACAATGGAGTATTACTCAGCCACTAAAAAGAATACATTTGAATCAGTTCTAATGAGATGNCCCCAATGTTCATTGCAGCACTGTTTATAATAGCCAGGACATGGAAACAACCTAGATGTCCATCAGCAGATGAATGGATAAGAAAGCTGTGGTACATATACACAATGGAGTATTACTCAGCCACTAAAAAGAATACATTTGAATCAGTTCTAATGAGATGAATGAAACTGGAGCCAATTATACAGAGTGAAGTAAGCCAGAAAGAAAAATACCAATACAGTATACTAACACATATATATGGAATTTAGAAAGATGGTAATGATAACCCTGTATGCGAGACAGCAAAAGAGCCACAGATGTATAGAATGGACTTTTGGACTCTGAGGGAGAGGGAGAGGGTGGGATGATTTGGGAGAATGGCACTGAAACATGTATACTATCATGTAAGAAATGAATCGCCAGTCTATGTTTGATACAGGATACAGGATGCTTGGGGCTGGTGCACGAGGATGATCCAGAGAGATGATATGGGATGGGAGATGGGAGGGGGGTTTAGGATTGGGAACTCATGTACACCCGTGGCAGATTCATGTCAATGTATGGCAAAACCAATACAGTATTGTAAAGTAAAATAAAGTAAAAACAAAATTTTTTAAAATAAATAAATAATAAAATAAAAAAAAAGAAAACTGACTTTAAGTCAAATAAACAACATACCTTTTAAATCATGAAATGGCACTTTGGCATAGTTCACATGCTCAGGCCCAGAGAGGCTCATAAGATGAATCTGTGTAGTTGCACCTGACCTAATTACACAGACACACACACACCCCAACACACACAGTGTTACGCCAAGCAAAGAGAAGCTAGGAAGTTTCCAGGGTTCTCATCTTTTCTTTCCTTTAGCAAGTTTCCTTCTCCCATCATCTCTAATGATTTCTCTAGCTCCTTAAATTCCTACCAGTTAGATGTAACCATATTATGAAGCTCTAGACACTGGAATAAATACCAATGGAAATATGTGCCACTTCAAGATGTAGCCCCTAAAGACATCCATATATGTCCCTCACTGCCTTTCTCCCCTTACACCCCAACACACACAGTGTTACGCCAAGCAAAGAGAAGCTAGGAAGTTTCCAGGGTTCTCATCTTTTCTTTCCTGAAGCAAGTTTCCTTCTCCCATCATCTTTAATGATTTCTCTAGCTCCTTAAATTCCTACCAGTTAGATGTAACCATATTATGAAGCTCTAGACACTGGAATAAATACCAATGGAAATATGTGCCACTTCAAGATGTAGCCCCTAAAGACATCCATATATGTCCCTCGCTGCCTTTCTCCCTTTCACGGCCAGCTGAAATAGAGATGACCCTCCCGTCTCTGTAGAGAACTTGGGAGCTACATATTAAAGATGGCAAAACCTCCACCAACCAGGCCCTTGGATAGCTACACAAAGGAAGGCTGCCAGGCCAACCTAGGCAAACACCCTGTACTCTTAGCAAGAAGTAAATTTCTTTGGGTTTGACCCTCTGTACACATCGGGATCTATTTGTTATAGCAGTTAGCCACATCGACCAAAACACTGTCTAACGTGGAGATCTAAAATCTAGACATGCTTACTTGGTTTAGTGTTCTCTGGGCCTGCTTCTTCAGAGGGCATATTCAAAGAACTAAAATAGCTATAGCTACTTGAGATGCTTTTCCCCCAAGATCTTCAAGTGGACGAACTTATGCCAGATTTAACCTGGATTTTCCCATTTTCAAGTCTAAATACTCTCTCCATTTCTCCTTGCATGCAACTTCTCCATTTCCCCTAACCACAGACCAATTTTCTTTACTCCTATTTCCAATTTAAGCCCTTCTTTTTTCTACCCTAGGACTTACATGTATACTTTATAATTTTGACATTTTGCCCATAATTTTCATTATTGCCAGCAACATTTTGCTTTTCTTCTACAACCTAAACAGCTGATGCATGCATGAGAGTGTGCTAAGTTGCTTTAGTTGGTCCGACTCTTTGCAACTGTGGATCTTAGCCCACCAGGCTCCTCTGTCCATGGTATTCTCCAGGCCAGAATACTGGAGTGGGTTGCCATGCCTTCCTCTAAGGGATCTTCCTGGCCCAGGGATCAAACCCACATCTCCATTTCTTCCGCATTGGTAGATGGTTTCTTTATCACTAGCACCACGTGGAAAGCCCAAACAACTGATAATGTTATAGAAAACACTTTTAACCACTTTTGAGCTTTTCCAAAGAAAAGTAAGACAATCTTCCCACCTCAGATTTTGTCCCTAGGTTACACAGTAAGGTAAGTAAAACAACAAAGTATGGAGCTCTACTGAGAGGAGGAGGAAGGAGTAGTAGGGGTTAGATAGGGAATCCAGTTGTTTCATGGGCATGACAACTTATCAGCATCCCCTGGTGAGTGATACTTCTATGATTCTTTTGCATTCATACATTCTTAAAGATAATGAGCTAATGCAAATGAGATTTATCAAATAAAATTATATTAAGAGTCAAGAGAATACCAAGAATAAAGGCAGAATCCTTTCTCACTGAAGGCTTATGGCCTAATTAGAGACACAAGATGTACACATATATGTTCCTCGGTGGCTCAGTCAATAAAGAATCTTCCTGCAATGCAGGAGATCACCTGCAATGCAGGACACCTGGGTTCGATCCTTGAGTCATGAAAATCCCCTAGAAAAGGAAATGGCAACCCTCTCCAGTATTCTTGCCTGGAAAATCCCTTGGACAGAGGAACCTGGCAGGCTACAGTCCATGAGGTCACATGAGTTGAACATGATTTAGCAACTACAGTGGATGATTAAGTGCCAAAATATATCACACAGATAATATAGGGCTTACAAGGTTTCAAAGATAGAAGAGATCAGTGTGAAGTGCATCCATCAAAAGACATTTCAGATAGCCATAAGAAAAGGTGGCAAGAATACACAGAAGAATTATACAAAACAGATGTTCATGACCCAGAAAACCATGATGGTATGATCACTCACCTAGAGCCAAACATCCTGGAATGCGAAGTCAAGTGGGCCTTAGGAAGCATCACTACGAACAAAGCTAGTGGAGGTGATGGAATTCCAGTTGAGCTATTTCAAATCCTGAAAGATGATGTTGTGAAAGTGCTGCACTCAATTTGCCAGCAAATTTGGAAAACTCAGCAGTGGCCACAGGGCTGGTAAAGGCCAGTTTTCATTCTAATCCCAATGAATTATACAAAAAAGATGTTCATGACCCAGAAAACCATGATGGTATGATCACTCACCTAGAGCCAAACATCCTGGAATGCGAAGTCAAGTGGGCCTTAGGAAGCATCACTACGAACAAAGCTAGTGGAGGTGATGGAATTCCAGTTGAGCTATTTCAAATCCTGAAAGATGATGTTGTGAAAGTGCTGCACTCAATTTGCCAGCAAATTTGGAAAACTCAGCAGTGGCCACAGGGCTGGTAAAGGCCAGTTTTCATTCTAATCCCAAAGAAAGGCAATGCCAAAGATGGTTCAAACAACCACACCATTGCACTCATCTCACATACTAGCAAAGTAAAGCTCAAAATTCTCCAAGCCGGGCTTCAACAGTACATGAACCATGAACTTCCAGATGTTCAAGCTGAATTTAAAAAGGCAGAGGAACCAAGGATGAAATTGCCAACATCCACTATATTATCAAAAAAGCAAGAGAGTTCCAGAAAAACATCTACTTCTGCCTTATTGATTAGACCAAAGCCTTTGACTGTGTGGATCACAGCAAATTGTGGAAAATTCTTCAGAGACGGGAATACCAGACCACCTTACCTGCCTCCTGCAAAACCTGTATCAGGTCAAGAAGCAACATTTAGAACTGGACATGGAACAACGGACTTGTTCCAGATTGGGAAAGGAGTATGTCAAGGCTGTATATTGTCACCATGCTTATTTAACTTATATGCAGAGTACATAATGAGAAACGCAGGACTGGAAGAAACACAAGCTGGAATCAAGATTGCCAGGAGAAATATCAATAATCTCAGATATGCAGATGACACCACCCTTATGGCAGAAAGCAAAGAGGAAATAAAGAGCCTCTTGATGAAAATGAAAGAGAAGAGTGAAAATTTTGGCTTAAAACTCAACATTTGAAAAACTAAGATCATGGCATCCAGTCCCACTACTTCATGGCAAATAGATGGGGAAACAATGGAAACCATGAGAGACTTATTTTGGGTGGAGCTTCCCTGGTGGCTCAGATGGTAAACCGTCTGCCTGCAATGAGGGAGACACGGGTTTGATTCCTGGGTCAGGAAGTTCCCCTGGAGAAGGAAATGGCAATCCATTCCAGCACTCTTGCCTGGAAAATACCATGGACGGAGGAGCTTGATAGACTATAGTCCATGGGGTAGCAAAGAGTCGGACACGACTGAGTGACTTCACTTTCACTTTCAATCACTGCAGATGGTGACTGTGGCCATTAAATTAAAAGATGCTTGCTCCTTGGAAGAAAAGCTATGACCAACCTAGACAGTATATTAAAAAGAAGAGACATTACTTTGCCAATAAAGTTCTGTCTAGTCAAAGCTATGGTTTTTCCAGTAGTCATGTATGGGTGTGAGAGTTGGACTGTAAAGACAGCTGAGTGCCAAAGAATTGATGCTTTTGAACTGTGGTGTTGGAGAAGACTCTTGAGAGTTCCTTGGACTGCAAGGAGATCAAACCAGGCAATCCTAAAGGAAATCAGTCCTGAATATTCATTGGAAGGACCGATACTGAAGCTGAAACTCCAATAAGTTTTGCCACCTGATGCACAGAACTGACTCATTAGAAAAGATCCGGATGCTGGGAAAGATTGAAGGCAGGAGGAGAAGGTGACAACAGAGAATGAGATGGTTGGATGGCATCACCAACTTAAAGGACATGAGTTTGAGCAAGCTCAGGGGTTGGCGATAGACAGGGAAGCCTGGTGTGTTGCAGTCCTTGGGGTTGCAGAGAGACAGACATGACTGAGCTACTGAACTGAACCGAACTGAAGTGGTTTATTTTTCCCTTCATTTTATTCAACAGCATGGAAAATTTGATCCAGTGCCAGGAATTAGAAAGCCTCCCCTCTGCTGACAGATATAGTTTACCTGAAAATGAGAATATCAGAGATCAGAGGGTACAAGCTCTAGCTGGCTCTTGTCTTCATTATGAGTTCTCCTCTGGGGAAAAGCTATAAAAGAGCACAGCACTTATATATCTGAAATATAATGAAATGACATGTTTTTAAAAGATCAAGATGCAAGAATGTAACATAAGTATTGTGTTAAACTTATATTTTAAAAATAAGTAATCTTAAAGATTTTGCAGAAAATTAAAATTAAATGCTAGATAGAATGACATTAAAAGCCTTTGAAAAATGTTATAAAAAATGGAATATAACAAAATCCAACCCCACTGAAGGTCTAAGGTAAAATTTCTTATCTCTAGGGTCTTTTATCCTCATGTACACTCATGGCTGATTCATGTCAATGTGTAACAAAACGAATACAGTATTGTAAAGCAAAACAAACTAAAAAATAAAAATTAATTAAAAAAAAAAGAATTTCCTTTTGAGTCATAAAGTCTGACTTAATACAATGTTTTAGATCAATAACAGTGCAAAGAGTCAAATATAACGATCCAAGTGAAATAATAGAAATCACACTCTTTAATTTGCAACTACATATCTATTCAAACTGTTACAAAGTAAATACTTGACGTTGAACGTATCTCATTTGGCTGGCTGCTTTTAATTCTGAGCTCTTTCTAGAGGAGACTGACTTCCTTGTAGGACTTCTTGAGAGGCAAAAAGTGACATATAGAATGCCATCAACAAACTCAGTTTGCAAAATACTAGTTGTGAGTCCCAAAGCTTGGAGGCTGACCTCTTCAGTGGTTTAGCCAAAAGATGGATTATCAAAAAAATCAAGGACGATATATATTTTTAAAGCTTCAAAGTCTAACACTCATCATATTTTAATTATTTTTATTGGTGTTATGCTATTAATACACAGAAGATTATTTAGTTCATTTAAAATTAAACTACATAAAACCATGCCCCATCTCTGTTAATATCCTAAAATGTCTCATCCTTTTGCTCCTTCCTGAAGGCACACACAACCTGACAAATTCTTATTGCTAATTCAATAGTCAGCTTAAAGCCTCATTTCTTTTGGAAAGCCATTCCTACACCACAGGCAAAATGAGACAGTCTATCATTTTTCAGTTCAGTTCAGATCAGTCACTCAGTCATGTATGACTCTTTGCGATCACATGAATCGCAGCACGCCAGGCCTCCTTGTCCATCACCAATTCCCGGAGTTCTCTCAGACTCACGTCCATCGAGTCCGTGATGCCATCCAGCCATCTCATCCTCTGTCATCCCCTTCTCCTCCTGCCCCCAACCCCTCCCAGCATCAGAGTCTTTTCCAATGAGTCAACTCTTCGCATGGGGTGGCCAAAGTACTGGAGTTTCAGCTTTAGCATCATTGCTTCCAAAGAAATCCCAGGGCTGATCTCCTTCAGAATGGACTGGTTGGATCTCCTTGCAGTCCAAGGGACTCTCAAGAGTCTTCTCTAACACCACAGTTCAAAAGCATCAATTCTTTGGCACTTAGCCTTCTTCACAGTCCAACTCTCACATCCATACATTACCACAGGAAAAACTATGGCGTTGACTAGACACCTTAGGCAGAAAAGAAAGTGCCCTTTCTCCCCTGCCTGAAGATGTGGGACAGAAACTGTGCTCTGCTAATTCAGTTTAGTTCAGTTGCTCAGTTGTGTCCGACTCTTTGCGACCCCATGAATCGCAGCACACCAGGCCTCCCTGTCCATCACTAACTCCCGGAGTTCACTCAGACTCA
>SJXQ01004472.1:32032-89916 GCA_006408695.1 Aepyceros melampus
GGGATTGGGAGTTCATGTACACTCGTGGCTGATTCATGTCAATGTATAGCAAAACAAATACAGTATTGTAAAGCAAAACAAACTAAAAAATAAAAATCAATTAAAAAAAAAAAAAGAAGTGAAACCAGAGAAGACAAAGTACAAAGTGAACACTGTCAATTGGCTCTTTGACCTTTCTTTGATTGGGGAATTTAGGAGCCCAGTCTATGACACCTGATTCCAAACTATCCCTCCTGAATGGCAAGAAAATGGGGCATTCTGCTTCCACCCTCTCCGACTGTCACAGGACTCTCATTGATTCAGAGCTGTTCCTAGGTGTTTTCAAGCTCTTAGCATTCCCAACATGCCATAATGGTGGCAAAGCGGACTCAAGAATGTCAAATCAGTCTCTCACAACATCAAAAACACTCAGCAATAAAATGCTCATTATGGGAGTTGGAAGTTAGACCTGCAGATTCTGAAGTTTCAAGGTGAGAGGATAGGGATCTGCTACACTGCATGGATCCACATGTGCCAGTACATCCTGGCATTGATCCCTCCCGAATGGTAACTTCTCACAGTTCTTCATTAAAAAAAAAAAAAAAAAAAGAAGAAGAGGAAGAAGTAGAGAAGAAGGCAAGGGAGAGGGAGGAGAGGATTGATGCAGTTGGGAATCATATTATGGCTAGTTGAAATCTTGTTGTATCTCCTGGTGGAAGTATCCACCTTGGGAATGGGGGACTGTAGCCTAACACTGCTGATGGGAATTACAAATTGACCAGTTTGGTCACTAGGGGGCTGGGTGGTGGGGGGCCACTGCTAGATCCATGCTTTGTGTCCTGGACAATTGTTATACATACATGGACCTACATGGGATACAGCACCATGAAATGATGAACTTGAAATGCATCAGTTCAAACTCCAGGGTGCCTGTGTGTGTGCTCAGTTGCTCAGTCCTCTCTGACTGTTTATGACCCCATGGACTGTAGCCTGCCTGGCTCCTCTAACCACGGGATACCCCAAGCAAGAATACTGGAATAGGTTGCAATTTCCTACTCCAGGGGATCTTCCCAATTCAGGGATTGAAGCTCCATCTCCTGAGATCCCTGCATTAGCAGGCAGATTCTTTACCCCTGGCCACCTGGAAAACCCCAAACGGCAAGGTGTCTTCCCTCAACTGGCACAGTCACAATGCTGAGACCTACTAGACTATGACCATGTTAATTTGCCAACTGTCCACCTCCCTGTCAGTGATGGTTCTTTTTTTATTTTTTTTTTCCTGTGTATAAAGGACAATGTTATATAAGATCATAAGAGGATGATAAATAAGGCACTTTATAAACTCTTGGATGTTGGTGATATACTTAGGTACTCTAGTCAAGAAAGGCAAAACCAAACCCAGAAACTGTGTTAATGTACGTCAAAATGAATTCTCAACTCCTTCCCTGGTGGCTCAGAGGTTAAAGCGTCTGCCTCCAATGCGGGAGACCTGGGTTCGATCCCTGGGTCTGGAAGATCCCCTGGAGAAGGAAATGGCAAACCACTCCAGTATTCTTGCTTGGAGAATCTCATGGACTGAGGAGCCTGGTGGGCTGCAGTCCATGGGGTCACAAAGAGTCGGACTCGACTGAGTGACTTTACATTACAACTTGTCATCAAGGATTTGAAAGTCAAACAGAAGTAAAAGCTAGAGAAGTCTCACTGAGAAAGCTTTTTTCCACTGAGGTGTCCAAAATAACCATCCCTGATGACAATGGCTAGAGCATTATTGATCCACTTTTCAGGTACTTGGATAGCTGAACATAGAGGCTGGATGACCTCTCCTGTATAGTTTCTAGGGTCTCCTCAGTGAGCAGTCCTCCCTGACTGAGATGACATACCTGTACTCAATTCCACAGGACCATCCACATGTTTCCCAGCCAGGCTATGTAATCTCTAATTTCTAGTACTCTTCCTGGCCTCTGACCAGTATGCCAAGATGATCAGAACTCCTTAGGAGTTCTCTCAGGCTGCTCTCCCTCCAAAGTTGATGTCTGGGTGCACTGCTCATAGCTCTATCTACTGGGAATTTTACTCCTCATCACAGATTTGGAGGGCTACCTCTGTGTGATACTCTGAGCATTCATGCACCATTTTTTTTCTTGTACCTTAGGACTGACAATGCCATTCATGAACCAGGAAATTTTTTTCCTACTCTTCCATTATCTGGTCATACATAAAATATTATAGGGCCATGCTGCTGCTACTGCTAAGTTGCTTCAGTTGTGTCCAACTCTGTGTGACCCCATTGATGGCAACCCACCAGGCTCCCCCATCCCTGGGATTCTCCAGGGAAGAACACTGGAGTGGGTTGCCATTTCCTTCTCCAGTGCATGAAAGTGAAAAGTGAAAGTGAAGTCGCTCAATCATGCCCGACTCTTAGTGACCCCATGGACTGGAGCTTACCAGGCTCTTCCACCCATGGGATTTTCCAGGCAAGAGTACTGGAGTGGGCTGCCATTGCCTTCTCCATAGGGCCATAGTATGATCTAAAAAGTAGATGCAACAGAGGCTAGTGACAGGTACATGAGTCACCTAATCTAACTTGTGTCCAGTGGACCATCTCAGGACTAAATATGTATGCACTATTTCACTTGTGTAATGAGTTGATGCTCTGTCAGTCAAGCCTTATGACTTGACAGGTCTTTCATATTCAGCTAAAGATGGGAGACTTCAAATGCAGAGTTATTTTTTTGCCTCATACTTGTGCTTTCAGCTCTACTAGATTCCAGTAGCATTTCAGGATCTACTTTTTTACATAAGGAATAGTTTTTCTTGCTGCAGGCATGATCTTCTTTCCGGAACATGAAAAAAAATTACATTAACTATAGTTCAGTTCTTTTGAGGAGTGTAGGATTTAAAAACCTCCAAGACATTCCTGTCTACCATGATCATCAATAGCAACATGAGATCTCCTGCATTATAAGGTCTAATTGATAAGGCTACAGATATTATAGTCTGGATCTTCTGTAAAACCCTTCTTCTCCTGTACTCATTCAGAGCACACAACTTTTCAAGGCACTAATACATGGTTTAAAGCTATCTTTTCAAGTGTGGTATATGCAGTCCTCATAATTCAAAGAAATTTGCAAGTGCTAGACCTTTTTGCAACAGGTGCAAGCTTGTTCTTTATTTTGGAAAAAATACTTGTAATTTTGAAAATTGTTATATGATGGAGACCCTTGACACTAAATGGTGTAAATCTACCAAGATGGCGTTAATCTCTGCCATCTGCCTGGATGTAATATCGCTTCTAATTTGTTACCATGACCTAGGTAGAGGAATATAATACTAGAACCTTCACTTGGATCTTCTGTTTTGTTCTTATTTAACACATCCTGGGATAAATGAGAAGATTCTTACAACTCTAAGTCTCTCCATCCCAATTACAGACTAAGGTACTAGAGAACTGAACTTAGGTTTGATGGTCCAATGGTCTCTTTGAAAGATGAACTTGGACCAGAGAGTCACATATCTCCTAGGCTCCATAAACTCCCACAGTATGAAGGGAGATGATAGTGTTTTAAAAAGAGTACAAGGGGATTCATTTAAAAGTATTAGTGCAGAGATTTATACTTGCAACTTAGTTTGTTTCTGACTTGTGGCCATGAGACTATAGTATACTATATAAAATATCTATCAATGCTTCAAAGCTAATTGGATGTAAATCAAGACAGGAAAGGGAATTCTCAGTAAGACACTTGACTAATACCTCTAAATGACTAATACCTCTAAATGACTCAGTAAGACACTTGACTAATACCTCTAAATCACTGGGGAATTTTCTGCACACATACACACAAACTACAATCACTATTCTAGATGATTGGCTGGGACTCATTTATAATCATCAATAACAATTACATTGAAGAACTGGAATAGCAGTATATTTACTAGTGGTATATATAATAGTGGGGATTTCCAGGTGGCTCAGTGGTACAAAATCGGCCTGCCAATGCAGGATATACAGGAGAAATGGGTTCAATACCTGGGTCAGAAAGATTCCCTGGAGGAGGAAATGGCAACCCACTCCAGTATTCTTACCAGGAATAAACATATGCATAGAGGAGCTTGGTGGACTACACTCCATAGGGTTGCAAAGAGTTGGTCACAACTAAGCACACACACATGTATGTAATAGTATAATATTTTCAGGTTAATACCACATGAAAGTGAAAGTTGCTCAGTTGTGTCCGACTCTTTGCAATCCCATGGACGGTAGCATGCCAGACTCCTCTGTTCATGGAATTTCCCAGGCCAGAATACTGGAGTGAGTAGCCATTCACTTCTCCAGGGGATCTTCCCAACCCAGGGATTGAACTCAGGTCTCCTGCATTGCAGGCAGATTCTTTACCATCTGACCCACCAGGGAAGCCCACAGTAGAAGTTATAGTTTGAATGGTTACAGAACTAAAAATCACACATTTTAATATAGTCATCAAAATCTATTTATCTGTAAATGAGAACAGTATCTAAAATATTACAATCCCTCAACTTGGACTCCTCCCTGATTTTACACAGATATCAGAATTTATATTCCCTAGAGAATACTGTTATGGAGCTACCAACTGTACATAGTACCAGCTCTCACAGAATCAGAATAAAAGGAAAAATGTAATGTGAAAGGAAATGTCTCCTATTAACATTAAAAAATTGGTTCATGCCTGGATAACTAGGCCTTACAGGAAAATAATATAGCCAGAGAATTCATACCCACACAAATGGAAAATAGCTTCTTTTTCTGAAATGAGTAAGCCACTCCTTCTACATAAGAAAACAAAAACTGAAAAAACTCACCCAGTTAAGTCATAAGAGTAATAATAGCAACAACAAAAAACAACCTAGCAGCTAAAGAACTAATTTAGAGATTTACCAGTATTACTGAGTTATGAGCTTCTGGCATCTGTAAGCTACCTCACTTTAGAAAATTAATTTCATGCTTGCCTACTCCTGTAAAACTCCTGACTGATGGGTCTCATCAAGGTTTGGAATGGTCAAGGGAATATCAGAACTGTGATTGAAGAAAGCCAAGAAAAAAGCGGTCAACATCCCAGCGGTCAGTGATCTATTTTTTCAAAATAAACTGTATATGCTAAATTGGGGACATTAAAGTAGGGATGTTAGGTGTAAACTTTGGTTTATTACAAGATAAAAACAGAGAACTTTTATTTTTATCAGGGAAACAGCCTTCATTTTAGGCAATACACCCTTCAGATATTATTTAGAGAAATGTTTATTAAAATATGAAACATAACATAAAGAATTGTTTAAAGTTTACTTACTTTAAGTTTAGATTTCAAGTCTATAACACTTTTAAGATTTTCTGGACCAGTATTATCTATCATAATTCTATATAGTATATTCTGTTATTCTTCAAACATATTTTTAAAATGCCATAGAGAGCATTACCTTTCTTTCTTTTACTGCAAAATCTCTAAATAATAGAAGGAAATAAATAAGGAACCGTAAAGACAATAAACAGGATGATATTAGAGAAATAACATGCTGCCATGTCTGTCTAAATTTGGGTGGGAAATATGGGTTGTATATACCTGGTAGATACTAGAAGCCTGCATAGTTCAGATTGATAATATAGGATCTTTGTTGAGCTTACAAAAGAAAATAAGTGAGGTTTCCATGGGAGTGGAGAATTGATAACGCAAGATTTACACAAGGGCAGAATTTGGCTGAGTTTTTGTCTATCAACTCCACTATAGAACACTCATCTAAGAGGGATGAGCGTGAACCTGCACCACTTAGACTGCCCATCAACCGAAGACATGTCTGGCTGAAGAAATGCAGCCAACAGATGGTCTCCTCTTTTCAGCTGCTTCTGGGTTAGCTCAGCCACAGAAAGCTGCTTTGCCTGAATAGTGCAGCGCAATAGGAGAGAAAGGCAGCTTCCATCCCGTGACCGAGCACAGTGGGCTACAAAGGCCTGGACACTGCAGACCAACTTGGCACAACTCAGCTGGCCAGGTCTCACTGCCAGACTTCCTAGAGGCTGGCTAAGGCTTGATCGAGCTCCATCATTATTCAGTTCCTCCCTCTACTCAAACTCCCTCCCGTTTCCATTCCTTCACAGGTGCTGCTCATTAATAAAGATTTTATACCCAAATCCATCTCTGTGTCTGCTTCTGGAAATCTAAGCCATCACACAGATACTCCTGAATGTCTAATTCTAAAGGGTTCCCTGGAACCACATTGGCTGTGACTGAACATTTCTCTCTGGTTTCTAGCCCTTCTCTGATGATCCATGAAAATAAATGGTTTTGAGAAATTACGAGAGAAAAGTGCACAGTATTACAAACACTAAAAGAGTAAAAGACACCAACTCTGGAAAGATCCACTTTTATGTATATACAGTAGTCACATTCAAGCTATGCTTCATCCAGTTTCTCTTTCCCAATTTTCACATCTGCTCGCATTCAGCTCTTCTGCCTCAAGAACTTCTGTGGGTATTTTGGGATTAAAATGTTGTTTGCTAGATACATTTCGACATCTTCTCCTGGGTGCTGAAAGTTCAGAGTGACTCATGTAACATCACAATTAAATGATTCCACTTGAGGTAAGTCCCTGTACCTTTCTATCACTCCTCCTTGCTGGTATCTTTTCAGTATCTTATTATTTCACACACAGGAAAAGTTATAAAATCCAGTTTGGGTAAATTCACTAGAGTTGAATTTTATAACTTCTCACATGGCAGTTTCTGAGATTTTTCTTAAGTCTGCATCCTCACCTGGATTTCATACAGTTTATCATTTTCTGGGAAGTGCTCTGGAGAAAGCCCTGAGCAACTCTTATTTTTTGCCTAAAGAAAGCAGAGGACTCTGCCCATGTTTATAACAGCTGACTCTACCAGATGCACCCATGTAGAGGGTGCAAACCCCCATCCATGGTTTATCACTGTTGAATTCTATCTCTCTGCTCTCCAAGCAGTTCTGGCCATCTGGGCCAATGTTCTGAACTTCTATGAATTGGTATCTAAGAGTTACCATTACATGTTCATCATCTGCAAGGCATTCTTCTAAGTCTTCTATAGTATCATTTTAAAATTAATTATATACCATATATATGCACATAATAAAATCTATCCCTCAGTTGGCTGGCCCAGTATCTTTCAATTCATTGTCCATTTTTACCAATGTATGTTAATTTTTCAAGAGCAATTTAATGTTTTAACCCAAGAAGATTTTATTATCCATGCCCATTCTTCCAGGTGAGGAAACAAATTTCTGAGAGGTTAAATATTAATATTTTTTGCAATGTCACATAGCCAGAAGGTGAAAAAAAATCAAGATTTGAGTCAGGTCTTTCTGACTTCAAAAAGCATTCTCATAACCACTTTGTTTGTCTACCCAAAGGTATTTGAGTGAATAGAATCTCCAGGTTCCTTGTGATAGCAGCTAGGCTCAATGCTAAGTCATATTGTCCTTTGTTCACATTTTAAAAAGGTGTCTCTTCCTTAAGAATGTCATATTTCAGAATATTGTCAGAATGTATTAATCCTGTTCCATCAAAACACATTCCTATCATCTCTCAAAAACTGTCCCCCCAAACATCCACATCACTGAGGTCTATGTTATGAACAACTTCCTCTCGCATTACATAGTGCACAACCGGCCCAACTGCATATAGCAGCCCTAATACTGCACATAAGCTTTTAATTTCAAGCTGCAGCAAACAGTAAGTTTGATAGTTTCCCAAAGGGTCATGGTGAACACATTTCAGCAAAAGGGTGAGAAATAAGTTCAACACGGTTGCTATTCCTTATAAAAGGAGAAGAGTTCAAGCCTGTTCCTTGTACCAAAAAGCATGTAGAACATGGAGCTAGCAGCAGAGAAAATTCAGAGATGCTTGGGAAGCTTCAAGACTATGGGAAGGAATCTGGTCATATTAATGAATAGTTAGAGGCAGGAATTTTACAGCACATACTAGAGGGAAGCTTACCCTAAGAGAGTAATTCCTGAAGATATAACATTCAAAGTGAATTTTAATTAATTATAGATGTAGAAATCTAGAATTTTAATAAAAGGCTAATAAAAATATTCATATAGGGAAGGAGCATCTCAGATCCCATAAATGTTGTACAATAATACAAGACCAACAAAACTGAAACAAAGCAAGAAAAGAAATGTAAATGAATCAAAACAAAAGAAGGAAAAGTAAAAGGCATCCCTTAGCTAAAATGCTTTTAATAAATGTTGGTAAGATATAACTAAATGTTCATGTCAAATTCCACCAAAACTTAATAAATATATGGTTAGTCCTCAATTCCCTGTTAAGGGTCTGTGCAGGTCTATAAAACTAGTATTTATACTTCACAAAATCTGGAGTTAAATAAATCTGAGTTATTATTATAGGAGAGAAGTATAATAAGCTGGATGGACTCCACTTGACTCCACTTGACTACTATAGCTGCCTTGTCCCTGGAACCCAAGTGGGCAGTTCAGGTAAGGTGAGCATTATCCCACAATGAATTATCCTTTATTACAGAACACACTCAACTTATTGCACATCATTCAAAAATGTAAATCGCCACTCCTGTTCTGAAATATAAGGACTCGTCTTAGAGCAGGTAGTAGTTAGCAAAAACTCATGAGCATCCAGCAACTTCCAACTAGCCTGCTGTGAAAACATATGAAAAGGAAAATGCATGAAACATCAAAAAAGTAGGATTATGAAACCAAAATGGAAACCACCACCAATGGCTCATCTCTAAAAGGCGAAAGCCCTTGTTCAGTATTGGACTGTCATTCCCTGACTGTGTATATGCTGTTTTAAATAATTTTTCTGATGACAATGAATTTTGTGTTTATTACAGAAAACAGAGATAAATATCAATAAGGAAACTATATTTTCCCCATATTCTACAACCAGGAACCATAATGCAGCCCCCTTGGTTCTTAGTATTGTTTTTGTTGAATTTGATTTGATTCCACTGTAATATTAGAAAGAATGTAATGTCCCTATTTCATTATCATGAAAACCTCCCATCAGCACTTCACTTTTCAATACATTCAGTTAATGCCCAATCCTAGGGCTTTAACACATTAAAGTTATAAGTATAGTATGGAATGCACTATTCATGCCCCTCTCTTATCCTAGGTTCTTATTGCCATATACTATATATTCTTTGAACTTTTTAAAGAAATATAACCTTGGAGTATATAAATGTCCACGTACATACTCAGATGTGTCATAACTGATTGCTAAGTTGCTTTAGTCGTGTCCGACTCTGTGCAACCCCATAGACGGAAGCCCACCAGGCTCCCAGTCCCTGGGATTCTCCAGGCAAAAATAGTGGAGTGGGTTGCCATTTCCTTCTCCAATGCATGAAAGTGAAAAGTGAAAGTGAAGTCGCGTGTCCGACTCTTAGTGACCCCATGGACTGCAGCCTACCAGGCTCCTCTGTCCATGGGGTTTTGCAGGCAAGAGTACTGGAGTGGGTTGCCATTGCCTTCTCCATCATAACTGATTAGGTATGGTTTTACACATGGTGCAGAGGAGAGAGGTGAATGGGATCTGATATCTACATTGTAGAAGATTATTCTGGGGAAAGACAAACTTTTCATGAGAATGTAAATTATTGCAAAATTTCTGGAGGATAGTTTGATTACAAGTCGAGAGAAGCCCTTTTGGATAAACTGTTTTGAAAAATGATATAGGTACATGTTAAAATTCAAATAATATAAACTAATTAGAGTAAGAAGTCAGCCTCCCTCTCAGCCCAGTCTTCCCATTACAATGACACCCTTCCCAGAAACATTTAACTTGGCTGGTTTTTACATATGGATTTAGAAAAATTCTATGTACTATAATATATTACCCGAGGCCTTATACAAATGTGACCATAACACAGCACTCTTCAGCACCTTGATTACTTTTACTCAAAAATGCATCCTGCAGGCTATTTCATGGTAAAACTTTCTGCACCCAATTCCAACATGTGTATGTTGGGAATGGGGGGGGGGGTTCCACAGCTACCAAACAATATATCAGTACCAGCTGGATGTCCTACAATTACTCAACTCTTTACACCCTCCACCCAAAGACGCCATCATGTCTCACAGATTAAGGACTCACTCCTAGAAGACTTCTATTGTTTTAGCCTCATATTTCTCTTATGAAACACTAGAAGACTGAAAAAATAGTACTTTTCTATATTTTCAGTGAGAAACAATTATAACCATGAATTACACATCAATAATCTTTTTTATGTGTAAAATCAGCATAAATATATTCACATATCCTGAAGAAATGTCTTAGAAATATCTTCAAAAATATCTTAAAAACCATGAAACAAAATTAAGATCTCAAGAATTGGGAGATTTCTCATAGGTAAGTAATACATAATACCTGTGATTTCCTACTATTTAGGTACATATAACCTCAGTGTTCATAAAAGTATTATTATTTCCTTGATAAACTAAGTAAATAATATCAGTGTTAATAACATATTCAGAGATATGATCCTGGCAGCATAAGCCACTAGGACATTGTTCTAAATAAAATATGATATTAAACGTTGTGGTAGGTAATATAGTCGCCTGCTACCTCCCACCCCCACTCCCAAGATGTTTATGTCCTAAGTACTAGAACCTGTGCTTAGGTTACGTGGAAAAGAGAATTAAATATGCAGATGGAAATAAGGTGGCTAATCTGCTGGCCTTAAAATAGGAAGGTTATTCTGAATTACCGATGTTCACACAAATGTTTTGAAAAGTACAAGAGGGAGCCAGAGATGTAGATCCAGGTGATGTAATGTGGCAAGGGCTTAATCCACTGCTGCTGGATTTGAAAATGAAGCATAGCCATGAGGCAGGGATCACAGACAGCCTCTGCAAGATAGAAAAGGCAAGGAAAAAAATCTGGAGCATCCAGGAAAAAAATAAAGTGTAGCCCTGCCAATACCTTCATTTTATCCCCATAACACCAGTATTGAACTTCTGACTCTCAGAACTAGAAGATAATAAGAATTGTATTGTTTTAAGCCACAAAGTATATGGCAATTTGTTACAAAACGGGATTGGGAGTTCGTGTACACTCGTGGCTGAGTCATGTCGATGTGTAGCAAAATGAATACAGTATTGTAAAGCAAAACAAACTAAAAAATAAAAATTAATTAAAGAAAAAAATAAAATAAAATATACAAAGAGAAAGAATATGGAAAAAAAAAACAAAACAAAACAATAGAGAACTAAAACAGACATCTGTTAAAGTACACTTAAGATTTTTAATGATGCAGAAAATATTGTTTATATTAAGCTAAAATTGCAGAATTCAAGTTCATATAATTATACACAACTGAAAAAAAATGATACTTTCAAACTGACGTCAATAAACTCTTGCTGTCTAAAAATATTAAGATTTTGTAGCAGTTAAGAGCATGGTATTTACATTAGACTTTTATTTGAATCCTATCTCTATTATTAATTTGCATTGTGTGATCATTGGAAACTATCAACATACTGATCCTTGGCTTAACCATCTGTGAAATGGGGACAATTATTTCTACCCATATGATTTTTGTGGGTTTTCAGTAAGATAGTCCAATACACGACACATTATACACACTTGGCAAATATTGAAAGGGGCTTCCCTGGTGGCTCCGACAGTAAAGAATCTGCCTGCCGTGCAAACAGTCCCTAAGGAGGGAAGCTCCAGGTCCAGTACATAATATAATACACATTTGGCGAATGTTAGCTGGTGGTAAGAACACTATTCTTACCCATTATATTGCCTATGCCTAAGTCAAGAAAATGGTTATATAAAACATTCTCCCTACTTTAATATTTTATTAATTTTCAGGGTATGTTTAAGTGAATATTTGGTAATTCAAATGCATGTCTAATTGATACAATGTCAAAGAGATAGATGACCAGAGAAGAATGAAAAATCTCAGACAGAATTTTCATTATACCTAAATTTTCATTTACCTAACACCGACTTTTTCACATAAAGTCGGTGTTAGGTAAATATCACCATCACGCAGGGGATATAGTGGTCTGGCTTCCTAGGATCCATTTACTTAAGTTTAATCAATTTATCACTACTGCTTTTTTCTTAATTGGAGGATAATTGCTTTACAATATTGTACTGGTTTCTGCTGTGCAACACAAATCAGCTATATGTATGCATCTCTCCTCTCCCTCTCACCACCACCTCCCATTCCATCCCTCGAAGCTGTCACAGAGCACTGAACTGAGCTCCCTACGTTCTTTATTTTGACAACTTCTACCCTCTGATTCTGTAACTCTGTCATTCCATGCTTCTTCCAATGTCTTTAATGCACAGAAAAAAAACTTAAAGGAAAAGCAATAGACTTATAATTTGGGTAGTGAGGATAAAGCAGCTCAGAATAATCACCCACAAGCTAATATTGCCCATATGTATTGCAATGTCAAAAACACAGGCTAAGGGAATTGAATGGAACATTATATATCACCCAGTCTGTCTTATTTTATGTATAAAGATAAGTCCCCACAGGATAAATAACTAGCTGAAGGTTACAGTGCTTCAGATACTAGGAATAAATAAATCCTAGCTATGCCTAGTAATACACACTTTATGTTTCAATGTTTATTTATCATTTTATTAAAAAAAAACTCCTTCCTTATGTTTGTCTTCCCACTGTTGAGCTTTTCACTGAAAGCTAAAATCACTCAAAATTCTCCTTAGAGTAGAAATGCTCACTGTTATTTTGCTTGTACGGAAGAATCTTAACCCCCAGGGCAGCAGGAGGCATGTTGCTGAGGTCCATGGAAAGGGCATTGGGGCAGCAAGTGAAAAGACTCAGCAATATATAAAAATCCTTTATAGCAAAGGTCTCCCAGGTGTTTCTCTCACATTCCAATCCCCTCCAGCCCACATCTCCTTAAGAACAGGTGTGACCTCAGGAACAGAGAATCAGCAGGGATAAGTGAAAGGTTATACAGAGTTGAAAAACAGCAGAAAATTTGAAAAATAAGCAAATTTAATAGACAGCATCTGTTTTCAGTATGGGTTTCTACTATTTAAACTTAACCTTCTATCTTTAGCTCTGAAAGGAAAAATGACTAAGACAAAGAAACCTGTGACATAAATAAGCAAAGATTATGAAAAATAGTAATTCCAAAGGTCATAGATATTATGATAAATGAGCTAGTTTAAAATTTATATATGTTATTTCTTAAAATGGTAAAGTCATGGGGGTATAATATATCAGTCTGTCACATAGACCAGTTTCATTTATTCTAATCATTTTGTTCTCAGTTTGGGGGGTTTTCTCATTAGGAATTATCATGAAAAGTTCATAAACTATTCTTGACAGTGAATAATGAGCAAATTGTCAGATTTAGCCCATGCTGACATTTCTGTTCGTTTGATGGTTGTTGACCTCATTAGATGCACTTATAAAACAGGGCTTAACATCAAAAAAGGGTTGGAGATTTGACAGCAAACTATTGTATTACCTACTGTTATGCCAGCCTTAAGAAAGTTGATTTTGATACGGTAACTTTCCCTGAGATATTAAGAAAAAAACATGAATTGGTGAAATGTTAATCACAGACTCTAATTTTAACTACCTGTACCAAAGCACTGGCAAGTTTATTAACTTTAAGCAGATTATGTGCAGTACATACAGGAAAAAATACTATAGTTACTTATTATATGGTGTTAGAAATAAATGCAAGGGATGAAAGCCTATTTCTTTTAAAGGATAGTATATTGTACATCTCAAAACTATTTACTAGCTGGTTCTAAATGTACTCAAATGCTATTTTCTTCATTTTTAATAAAGTAGGCAGATGTTTTCTTTGGTATTAAAATCAGATAACTGGAGGTATCTGTAAAAAGCATCAATAATTTTAAGGAGAACTTCTCTGACATACCTACATCAATGAGTTTCACATGTCAAGGTCAGCCTTCTTGGTTGTTTGGATGACAATTAAGGTAAACTATATCAAGGTACGTTTATGAGTATATTTTCTGTAAAAGTAACCTACCCCCTATATTTTCCTAAGGGAAATCTCTGGTGGTTGGGTTCTGAGAGTTCCTCACCCTTTGAATTATGTAGTTTCATAGTCTATTTGCTAACTTATGAATGTATAACTTTGGAGAAAATAAATGGGAACAAAGTAAAAACCTTGAGAAGTAGAAGTTAAAACATAAAGCAAAATTGGTAGTGTTAAGGAGACCCTGGTTCTGTTCCTGAGTCAGGAAGATCCCCTGGAGAAGGGATAGGGTATCCACTTCAGTATTATTGGGCTTCCCTAGTGGCTCAGATGGCAAATAATCCACCTGCAATGAAGGAGACTTAGGTTTGATACCTGGGTTGGGAAGATCCCCTGGAAGAGGGCATGGCAACCCACTCTAGTATTCTTGCCTGGAGAATCCTCATGACAGAGAAGCCTGGCGGGCTACAGTCCATGGGGTCGCACTGAACGTCTAAGCCCAGCACAGAACTGAGCATCTAAGCACAGCACAGAACAAAGGATTATAGTAAAAATATTAATTATGGAAACATAAAGGATACTCTTCTAATAAAATAGAACAACAATGTAAATCTCCTGACATTTATTCTCATCTATGGAGTAAGAAAAGTAGGTAGGAAATAAACCGAAGTACATATGATACAGATATAGGCAAGCACATAAACAAGTGTACAAATTAGAGAGACTGTGTCCACAAAGTAAACAAGGTTGAATAATTTCAGGTTTTTATTTATTTGCAACGAATAAGCAGAATCCTAAGATTAATGATTAACTTTCTTCACTATTCAGTGAACATTCAGTTACAAATAAAGAAAATCTGCATGCTTATGTTTAAATATCAAGAAGGAATCATATAGCTGTTATGCATCAAATTGTGTCCCCTAAAATTTCTTATGATACAGTTCTCGTCTTCAGTACCTCAGAAGGTGAACTTATTTGAAAACAGGATTGTTGCAGATCTAAGCTGAAATCATATTGGAGAAGCCTTAGTCTGGGATGACTGATATCCTTACAAAAACAGGAAATGTAAAGAAACAGATATATACAGAAGGAGAATGCCACATGAACATTAAGGCAGGGATTGAGCTGACGTATCCACAAGCCAAGTAATATCAACTACATCCAGCAAACTACCAGAAGCAAAGAGAGTAGCATGAAACAGATTTTCCTTTACTTCCCTCAGAAGGCATCAACTGTGACAACACCTTATCTTGGACTCATAGCCTCTGGAACTGTGAAACAATAAATGCATGCTTTTTAAACTACTGAATTTATGGTACCTTTTAAAGCAGCCTTAGCAAACAATTAATATAGGCTTTCCTGGTGGCTCAGATGGTAAAGAATCTGCCTGCAATGCGGGAGACCTGGGTTTGATTCCTAGGTTGGGAACCAGGGGATCTTGTTCTAACCACTACAGTATTCTGGCCTGAGAATTCCATGGACAGAGGAGCCTGGAGGGCTACAGTGCATCTGGCCACAAAGAGTCAGACATGGCTGAGCAACTAACACTTTCACTTCAGCAAACAAATATAGTATATCTACATCACTACTCCCTTACATTAGCATGAATGTCTGACAACGTGGCATGTTTACAAATATACATGAAGATGATTGTGGCCAGCTGGGGACTACCATGCACTTAGTGATAATAATTAGATGTACACATTTTATCTTGAGCAGATATAGATAAGAGAAAGAAAGCCATAGATGTACATTGAAGGATAATACTCTTTCCTGGTGAAAGACTTAGAACACCATGACAACAAACAGAACACACTACTTTTAGGGGCCACAGAACTCATGTCCAATTATATATGCATTATTTAACCATCATTTACTAAAAGGTATGTAATTAAACACTGAGTTATGATAGCCAACAGTTCAATGGAAAGTGGCAGCATCAGCCGAGCTTCTGTGAAAGTAATAAAAGTTGTCAAGCGGATTCAGATAGTGTTATAGCAAGTCTATTATCTATATTCTCTATCAAATAAGTGTGTTATGTTTGCATGTAATTTTCATTCTTCCAGATAAAAATAACTGACCCTATTCTCTACTATATATAAATCATTTTGAGTTCTAGGTTATTTGGAAGTTGGGAAGTCAATTAACATAGGTCAGCAGCACTGAAACAGTGCTGGGGGAAAGAAAGACTGGAGAGAGGAATAGCTCAGGCTTATATGAAAATGCTGAATATAGGTGAAGGTTTTCCAGGGTGAAATCTAAGAGAAGCAAACAGCCAAAACCAAACATTGCAATATAAGAATAATCATGACTAGCTGACATCATTCATTCATTCAGTACATATTTGTTGAATATGTTTTGGGCATTAACCTGACACTATGGGATATAAAGATACAAAACAAAGCATTATCTACTGAGTGGAAAAGGCAGAAAACAAGTTAGGAGTCAAATGCACACGGTGACTTCATGTAGCTACCCACACTTTAAAGAAATCAAAGGGTTATAGCTGTTTTAGTTGAGATCACAAGGAAGATCCTTTTGAAGCGATTTTTAAACTGCGGTGTAAAGGAAGGTAAGGGGTGATTCAAAGACAGGGAAGTAGCACTCCTGACCGAGAAAGAAAGAACAACAATAACAACACCTCATGCTACACAAGAGGAGTCTGTTTTGCTGGGATTGCTGTATTTAGAACTGGACCACTTTTCCTGAATTAAGAGGATGTATACACAAGTATGAAAAATATAATATTATCATAACATAAAACAAGTAATTTGTAAATGTTGGACAGTAGGTCATTCACGTTTAATTAGCTCCCCTTTTTGTCCTAGGACACTTCGTATATTGTATATCATGTAGCTTTACATGGATACATGTTTTAATTATAATTAATGAAAATCTACCTTGGATTTAATGAATATAACTCAATACGGCATATATAACATACTTGTAAGATATTAAGCAGATCATTCTTTCTAGAGTTATAGCTTACAACTAAATTGTGCTTGTGATTTACCATACACTAGGGTTTCCCAGGTGGCTCAGTGGTAAAGATTCTACTTGCACCGTAGGAGCCACAGGAGATGCAGGTTCGATCCCTGGGTCAGGAAGATCTCCTGGAGAAGAAAATGGCAACTGACTCCAGTATTATTGCCCGGAAAATCCCATGGACAGAGGAGCCTGGTGAGCTACAGTCGATGGGGTCACAAAGTGTTGGACATGACTGAAGCAACTTGAGCACACACTTACGCTGTATATATTATTTCTATGCTGCATAGGAGGAAACTAAGCAGAAGGAAGTTATGAAAATTATCCAAGGGTATAGAGCTGTTAAGTGGGAAGGCACAGCTTAAACCCAGAGTTCTGACTTCAGAGTCCATGCATGTAATACTCCTTTTTGCTGCACTGCCTGAACTTTTTATTTACTTTATTTCATATTTAACCAAATACATAAAAGCTTATAAAGAAGATTTGCCTTACCTACTATGTTGTATTTTAAGGATATTCCTCAATAGAAGAACAAAAATAAAATGTGAACAGTCATCTGTTTTCAATCAGCTCATGTTCCCATCTCAAAATCCAAATGGAGTGAATCTTTTCTTTTCTTTTTTTTTTTTTTTGGCCAAATGGAGTAATTCTTTTTATGTCATTTCATAAATATTTTTTAAAATATTTATTTTAATTAAAGGATAATACTTTACAATACTGTGACGACTTTTGCCATACATCTGCATGAATTGGCCATAGGTTTATGTGTGTCCCCTTCATCCTGAAATCCCCTCCCACTTGCCTCCCCACTTCATCCCTCCAGGTTCTCACAGAGCATTGGCCCTGTGTGCCCTGCTTCATGCATAGAACTCGCACTGGTCCTCCGTTCGACATATGGTAATAAACGTGTTTCAATGCTATTCTCTCAAAGCATCCCACCCTTTCCTTCTCCCACTGAATCCAAAAGTCTGTTCTTTACGTCTGTGTCTCCCTTGCTGTATGTAGAATCGCTGGTACCATCCTTCTAGATTCCATATATAGGAGTAATTCTTATATTGCACAAGCTTAAATACGGGCAAGTTTTGTCAGACAAGCAGGCTATAAATACATTTCACATGCAAAGAAGACATGAATTGGCTTATGATCCTTTGGAGAAAATACTGAAGGAAAACTATTCTAAGCAGGCAATGTCAGGTTTAGAAAGGGGATTTTATAAGACACTGCTAGAGATGAGGCGGAGAAGGCGATGGCACCCCACTCCAGTATTCTTGCCTGGAAAATCTCATGGACAGAGGAGCCTGGTAGACTGCAGTCCATGGGGTCACGAAGAGTCAGACACGACTGAACGACTTCACTTTCACTTTTCACTTGCATGCATTGGAGAAGGAAATGGCAACCCACTCCAGTGTTCTTGCCTGGAGAATCCCAGGGACAGGGGAGCCTGGTGGGCTACCGTCTATGGGGTCGCACAGAGTTGGACACTACTGAAGAGACTTAGCAGCAGCAGCAGAGATGAGGAACATGGCAATAGCATTTGGGTATGTTTTCACATTCACTTCACTTCCCTATACTACACAGCATAAATCTGATTCACTTTTCAAGCCAAAATTCCTATATGTATTCCCTTATGACATTAATTACATAGAAAAGAGACTTATGGGGGGGATAGTAACTTCATGAATTCCTTAGATACTTATAAAAATTTTAAACTGAGCAAGATTTGAAGAAAGATATTCAGAAGGATACTATGCCTTAAAAAGCTTAGATGATTGTTGAAAAGCCATACAAAAGACTGTAATAGAAGACAGAAATGAACTCTGCATTGTAGACTTTGCATTATGTAGATTATGCCAAATAAAGCTTAACATTATTGCAAACATAGATGTCCTTTACAATATTTTTTCACTGAACATTAGAATACCATATTTCACAGTAATTTTTGTGATCCCCTTATTGAAGGAGGAAATTGTTACTTTGGTGTGAAGTCGTTCAGTCATGTCTGAACCTTTGCGACCCCATGAACTGTAGCCCACCAGGCTCCTCTGTCCATGGGATTCTCCAGGCAAGAATACTGGAGTGGGTTGCCATTTCCTTCTCCAGGGGATTTTCCCAACCCAGGGATCGAACCCCGGTCTCATGCATTGCAGGCAGATGCTTTATCCTCTGAGCCACCAGGGAAGCCAACTGTTAATTTAAATACATCCAAAATAAAACTTCTGAGTAGAAAGTTTATCCATACTGTACATCTACCTATGTGCACATACATACACACACACAAACACACACTTGCCTCTACACACACTACATAAATAACTTACCTCCATGATAACATTTCTGGTTTTTCACTATTTTTCTTTATGAAACTATGAATACATGAAGTCTAAATACCCCAAGGCTATGGCTGATTCTTTTTTGAAATTTCATTAACTACTTTGTATTTTCTATACCTAACTACAATTTTTAAATTATTATTCTGCCTACATCTATAAATAAAATTTGAAGACTTATCTACTTTTAGTTTATAGGAAAGAAAATAGAACTTTATTGAATTTTACTGTTGGCACTAGGAAAGTCAACAAGGTGAATTGATTGCACCTTTGAAAAGCTAAGGATTTATTGGTGTTATTATAAGATTCTCTAAATTTAAATGGCTTTATCATTGGTGATAAGTTTATATGTGTAAAAGCTGAATGCTACAGGGTCTGAGTTATGTCTACTCAGAACTATATTGCTTAGTTTGTTCAAAATATAACAATACATAGCCAAATTACTGCAGCATAAATAGGAGCATAAATTTAAACTCCTAAATGAAATATAGACCATGAATTTTAAGATTCTGATTATAATTTGATCACATTTACTAGGAGTGAATCTTGGAGTAGGAAATGCAACCCACTGCAGTATTCTTGCCTGGAAAATCCCATGAATGGAGGAGCCTGGCAGGCTACAGTCCATGGAGTTGCAGAGTAGGACACAAGTGAAGTGACTTCAGTTCATTAGGAGTGAATAGAAATACTTAGAATATTACATTAAAATAAACATTTATGTCCACATACAATAGAAAGATAGTAAAAAATATTTAATCTGATAAAAGTCTAAAGCTCTTTCATTTAAGCAATTTCTACTTCAAGCTATTCTTTGATGTGTCAACCTAAGCTTCAGAGGGTTTTTCCCTTATGTGAATGACTTTGCGTTGGCATATGCTCTTTGAATAGAGATTTATGCTTGACTCAGTCTAACAGTATTCTGCTACTTACAGAGAAAAGCAACCATTATACTACATTTAATTGCATTAATGCTAAGAAGGAAAAAAAAAAGGTCACTGAAAGAAGTCACGTTTGAAATTTACTTTTTAAAGCCATTGCCTCATTTTATAAGCTTTCTGTCCGCAGACTTGTAAACATGGATGCAGATGTCTCAGATTCTGGTTTTCTTTCTGCTACTAACTCATACAGCTGTCCTAGCTATGGGATACATTCTTTGAAATACAAAATATAGTTAATTACACATGGATTTCTCTCAGTGGTTCAGGGAGTAAAGAACCTGCCTGCAATGCAGGAGACACAGTGGGCATGCATTGGGTCAGGAAGATCCCTCCCTGGAGGAGGAAATGGCAACCCACTCCAATATTCCTGCCCAAAAAAATCTCAATGGACCAAGGAACCTGGCTAGCTATAGTCAGTGGGGGTCTCAAAGAGTCAGACACAACTGAGTGACTAAGAACTCAAGCACTATGACAAAAAAGCAATATTTTATAAACACTTTAACATATGAGTGGATCAGAATTTTGGAATATTACCAAAATGAAGGTATCATTTTTTCCTTTAGCTATGGGTCAGCTGATTAGAAAAACAAAGCTGAGTATAATAAACATTTACAGAAATGTTTCTCTAAAGTCTCTGTATTGGGAACACATGCATAAATACAGCATTCTCTTTTGGAAAATGGAACTTTTGGGTCAATTACCATAATATTCTTCAAGTTCTCTGTGGATTCCAACATGTATCTACACACAGACTCTCTCCAGAGCACACAGCACTACTGTGTTGCTGCAGTTCATCAGCAGCAGCGTAATCAGCATTGCCTTATAGAGCAAAGATAGCCAGGAAAACTTGTTTGTTGCTCAGGTAATGACAAAAGAAACAATGCAAGAAGACCTCACTTTTTTGTTACCATAGGTCAGACACACATCCCATAAATAACAAAGGGAATTAAACAAGGCTAGGCTAGATTCATGTATTACAGGAAGAAGGAAAAAAATTAACATTTGATTCATACAGTTGTTGTTATTATGATCATTACTACTATTTTTTAGACTCTGACTTAAATGGTTCTCCAAGAGTGAGACTTCAGTTGCAAAAGCAACATAAGGGAATATTAGGAAAGGGAATACTGAAGATAATCTAGCACCATGATTAATTGATCTAACTGAGAAAATAAAAAAGAGGAAGACTGCTTTTCTAATATATTGTCATCACTTAAGTCTCTTCTTTTACCATATCTGTTGACTATTTACCTTTCCAAAGTGTGCAAAGCCAAAAATGCAAAAGGAAAACAACAGTCCCATCCTAAACGGAAGCTGTTTCTCTATCTACACAAAGAACCACACATACCCATTTGTGCTTTATAGTCATCAGGCAGGAAAAGTGTAGATGGCTGTTACCTCCAATATAGTCTTGTTATCAGTCAGACACACTATAGTGAATATAAAATTGAAATGAGGTAACAATAGTGAACCCTCTGCTGGTGTGCAGGTGTATAGCTAGTGATCACACAAACCCCAAAGAAAACAGAATTCATTTTTTAGACTTCTAATCTTCTTTTTCCTAAATTTCCTGCTCTCCTTATATTCTCATCACCAAAAGTCATTGTTAGTTACAAATTCACATTAAAGGCTGAATTATTGTTGGAGGAGTTTGTAATTCCCTCAGTTCTGTCTCACCACAGCAAAAATTTGAAGCAAAGGATGGACAAATGTTACAGCTCAGTTTTATCTGGAAAGCAAATGAAAATATATCTTTAGGTATGAGGATGGGCCAACCCAAAAGCAGCAAAGAGAAAAAAAGCCCCTGGTTCAATATTGGCTACTCTTTTTATGGTTTTTTTCTCTCCCCTCGAGCCTGTCCTATGTAAATTAGGCTAGCCAGGAAAGCTGTTTCTTTCACCTGAGGTTCTCACTTTGGTCCGCGGACATTCCTTTGTTCTATTTTCATGGGCTTTTTGCTTCTTTGTCTTTTGGCCACCACCATTCTGGACTCCTTTTTCCTCTGCTAATTACCTAACATTATCAATTAAAGATTTTTAAAATAAAAATTATGAAAATAACAAATATTCAAGAAATTGGTAAATTTGCTCCAGGGACACTATTTTTATACTGGTAATACAGGGTTAGGTGCAAAAATGAGCCAAGGGTAATAAGGAAACCATGTCATCTAATCTAGTGAATCTTTGCATTTTAATGCCTTAACAAAATAGAAGTTATTTCTTCCTCTTATCAATGTCCAATGTGGCTATTTCTGGTCAAGAGGAAGTTGAGAAGAGAGACACTGCTACAAAAAATTCAGGGACCCAGCTGAAAGAAGCATTAGGAATCAACATCCAATTTATGAAGGAAAGAGAAGCTGGATCATCTGTGTGTAAGTGTTTCAAGCAATACCTGAAGGTTGCATAGAATACTTCTACCAAAATTTCATCGGCTGTAAACCCACAATAGGAACTCCCCTAACTGCAAGGGATTCTGGGAGATGTAATCTAGCTATGTTCTCAAGAAAGAGAGAAGATGGGTTTTAGGAGGAATAAGTAGTCACATCTTCCACAGTCTGTCCTCTTGGTCAGTAAGGATTCATTTTCAGCCTTATTTAAACTCACATATTATATTCTCCCTCTAGCTCAAAGGAGAAAACCAAATGTTCATATGAGGGATTGCTTGTATCTCAAAGTTCACTACCTCTGTTGGAACATATTACTCAGGTTTAATAAGATTATGTCCTTCTCAGGAGATGGATTCTATCTTCTCTTGCAAAGTTATAAAGCCATAGGGTTGTTTCAGAATTAAAAGATAATTAAATGGGGCTTAAAAAAAAAAAAAAAAAACTCGGTAATACTCTTCTAAAAAACTTAGTAGACTTCTAATTCTTTTGCTACTAGTCAGTAAACACACAAAAACTCTTTCCCAGTCATCATTTTTAAGTCTGGATGTTTTTTCTTGTCATCATGCCTCTGAAATAATTAGATGAGAAGGAGGTTCCCCTACCATAATTTTGGTAGGAAGATCAAAACTCTTTAACAAAAACCCTTAGTGAATTCTTGTCATGCAAATCCTTTTTCTAGTATTATCTCTTACTATTTATGATATAGAAGTCTTTGCCTTTCTCAAACAGATGTGGCACCAAATTTCTCACTGCTATTTCTTTCTACCTCTATTCTGAGATTAGTCAGCTCTTCCTTTTTTTTTTTCTTTAACTCCTTCCTCAAACATCAAATAAAAGTTAGCAAACATGTAACCTCCCCACTTTTCCCAACCACTTCTTTAAGACATGGTCTGCCTTCTGAGTTACTGCAGATAGCAATCATTTTCTTGAATATTTGGCCACTGCATAATACAGGTCTTCAATTTTTAAACCAGTAGTTGCTAACAATCTAATCATCTGAACCATGACGCAATGTCAAGGGCAGCAGTTAACTTCTACTACCTATTTATGAATTAACTATCTTAAAGCTATCTGAAATTAAATGCCAACAGTAAAGGCATAATAGACTAAAAAACTATCTCATAGATATATAAAATTTCAATGCTTGTGTAACTGGTATAGATGTACTAATTTTTCTTCATGCAATGAGTAATTTCCTGCAGAACTTTCTATGTTGTAGCTCTGAATCCTTTAGGTTAGGAGTCTCTTCATTCAAATTACACAGATAGCAGAAAAAGGAAAAGAGCACAAAGAAGCCACAGATAATTCTTGAAAACCATGGGCATGAGTAACACTCATCACTTCTGGTTGTAATTTCTTTGCAAAAAAATCTTGTTATAAGACCACATATGGGGTCAGCGGGTGATGGGCTAGATAATAAAGTGTTGACTGGGTCTTTGCTATAGAAAAGGATATGACTGTGGGGAACAGATACTGTCTCCATTTGTTAGGACCTGAATTCTGTCTCAAAACTCATATATTAGCTCTTAACTCCCAGTGCCTCATCAGGTGACTGCAGTTGGAGACAGAGCCTTTAAAGAGACAGCTGAGGTAAAAGCAGGTCACTAGGGCAGTCCTTAATCCAGTTCAACAGGTGTCCTTTTAAAAAGAGGAGACTTGGACACAGACACAGACACACGTGGAAGATGAAGTGAAGACACAGGGAGAAAACAGCCATCTGCATCAAGCCAAGGAGAGCGGCCTAGAAGATTCTTCCCCTAGAGTCTCAGAAAGAACCAACCCCACTGAAACCTTGATCTCAGACATCTAGCCTGTAGAACTGTGAGAAAATAAATTTATTGTTTGCCACCCAGCCTGTAGTAGTCAATACTTTGCTATGACAAGTCTAGCCAGCTAATACACCATTGAATACAGAATTAAAATAAGCATACACATCAATTACAATGAAAGCAAGTCACATCCCTATTTTAAAGGAAAAAAGGAAATTTTGAAAATATCTCAAATAAGCATATTTCAAAATAGATATTATGTACATAAGTTCTCTTAAGTATATCTATAAATGCTACATGTGTGTGTGTATATATATATATAATTCCCATATTCCAATTTTATAAAGATTCAATTTTGAGTAGTAAAGCATGATATATTAAAACCATATCCTGGCCAGAAATATTACATGAACTCCTCAAATAACCATCACCTGAATGAAAGCTCTAATCATACGCAGTAGCTTGAAGAAGCCTACACCATGAAGACGATGATACCCCAGTCCCTCGGACAGTTTGTCTCTCTCTGAATAGGTTAGCCTCTGCTTGTCTGAAAATCCTATATTGATCCCACATAAGCTGTTGTTTTGCAATGAGATGGCAATGCTCAAGATTTCTACCCGTCATGATCTAGCTAGGAAAAAAATAATTCTCTTTAAAAATGTTGAATACAGGGAACAAATTGCTGCTTTAAATAGTGAAAAATCTGAAAACTGAAAAATCTGAAACTATAAATGGATTCTAAGATCATACAGAATTAAAAAACAGCAAGAGGCTTATGATCTCTGTCTTTTCACAAGAGGAAACAGGGGAAATGGTATTCCTGCATTCATGAGTCTTGGTTAATAAAAAACAGCAAAACCCCTGTTTTCTTGGTGATTGTGGAAACTGAAGACATATCACCGCCATACTGCTGAAAACTGCTACCAAGAGAACTTACCTGATGTAGAAAAGGCATATGCTGGTACTTTGGCTTCCACTATCTGTCTGGTACTTCCCAGTAAGAATCTGGTTGATACTGGAGCCTGGAATATAAAATAAAGCAATAGTTACTCCCCTTATTCGTCCAAGCTCCTGCCAAGATACAAAGCAGGCCAGGGAGAGAGGAGGAAAGTCTGACAATAGAATAACTCTTCTCTTTTATTCATTGGCATAAATTTTCACATCTTACTCATATTTAACAACATGGTTTCACCTGATGTGAGCTAGCTATCTGTCCTATAAAAGATGTTTTCCTTCCCTCTCTTCCTTCTCTCCCTTTTTATCTCTCTTTCAGTGAGAGGCACAAGCTCAATTAGTCTTTGCAACAAACCCAAGTTCAGGATCTCCATGTAACAGGCAGTCCTCCCTATGAGGTCCAGATGTGGCTCTTTTTATTTTAATAATCTCTGAATTTATAAATTCATCATTTACAAGTTAATCACTTATAATACTCCTCATCCAAGTTAATGAAGTAAAAGGGTGAAAATACCCCCAAATTGGTGTGTGTATACACATATACTCTACAGTCTTTATTTTTCTAACCACTCATGAAACTATCTTCAGTACTATTTATTCTTGGTAATAGATATCAATAACCCAAGCTAGCAAAGAAAGCCCCTTCTCTATAATTTTTTTGACTGACACATAAGTGCCCCAGATAGATTTTCTAGCCATTTCAACTTCCAGTTTATTAGGACTATTGTGGGAAAGGCGGGGAACCAACAAATCTCAAACAGCACAGTCCACATTTGACTGGATTACTGGATACAAAGAGGGAGATACAGAGCTGGGGGGACCAATGCTATTTCTACCCCTTGGTCCCTTGACTTACATATTCTGCTTTTCAGGTAAGAGCATCATATACTGATCACTGGTTCATGCACATATTACACCCTGAAAACATGGGGTGTTTTCTGCCTTACAGCACCATAACTGAGGATTTTGTTGGCCATTCCACCATTATTTCAGGCCATCAGCTTCTCAAAAGAAGAATGGTTATCTACAGAAAAAGGCATAGCTTTCTATAGGCATGCATTCTGTGATTCTTCTTCGGGGCTATTCAAAGACCCCATATAGCATTCTTACCAGTGACACTTCAAGCAATGCTGTGTTTGCAATCCCATGAGGACAAAAATGGTACATTATCTTGTAGTGCAACTACTGTAGAACATTCTTAATGCAAGGCCTCAGGAAAACTTGTTGGTTCGCTAACAATTTACTAAGATTCATAATATAAGTTATACAATAAATGGGTTAGAGCAACATACTGAAATATAGTAAATGTGGCTTCCAAAATATATACACCTCCCCACCCCCCAAAAAAATAAAAACTCATAAAGAATTGAAACTCTTTCCAAGTGGTAAGAGGCACAAGGTAAAGCTTCTATTTAGAAAGAATATTCAATGTTCTCCACCATTAAAATCCTAACACCTTCACTGCAGTAAATTTCATAGATACTTGTCATGATTTTTCTCTGTACTTTGTGCTAGCACATGTATCTTTCTTAGGCATCTATGGTACCTGATACCTCCTGCTCACCAGATTCTAATATGTGAGTGTCATGATGTCATTAATATAGTAGGCTAGTGTGATTTAATATGGGATATCTAAATAAGGCCCTTGAAGACTATGTAAGACATAGCAGCAAGCCTGAACTAGTATTGGGGAACTAGAATTAAGTTGGACATCTGTTTCCTGCCACAGCTTGTGATATTTTTTGGTCTATCATGAAAAGAACAACTTTGCCAGAGCCAATAGTTACCAGATGCCAGAGACTGTGTTGATTTACTTCAACAAAAATGCGAGATACTGAACTCAACTGTGGTTAGTCACTTGAGTGTGTTTAGTCATGTCTAACTCTTTGTGACCCCAGAGACTGTAATGCACCAGGCTCCTCTCTCCATGGACTTTTTCAGGCAAGAATACTGGAGTGGGTTGCCATTTCCTCTTTCAGGGTATCTTCTTAATCCAGGGATCAAACTCAACCTAGTGATCAAACCTGGGTCTTCTGCATTGGTAGGTGGATTCTTTACCACTGTGCCACCTGGGAAGCCGTGATTACAGTCCCTACCTGACTGCAGGATCCATTTGGTTTTGTATCAAACAGATGATAGAAAAGGATGTATTATAAGAGTCAGTTCTTTACCTCTCAAGTCTTTGAGGGCATTTGAAAATGACAGTACTAGGTGTTTCAACTTGATTCTGCAAACATCTCCAAAATACATGAATGATCAAATTGCCAACATCCGCTGGATCATGGAAAAAGCAAGAGAGTTCCAGAAAACATCTATTTCTGCTTTATTGACTATGCCAAAGCCTTTGATTATGTGGATCACAAGAAACTGTGGAAATTCTGAAAGAGATGGGAATACCAGACCACCTGACCTGCCTCTTGAGAAATCTGTATGCAGGTCAGGAAGCAACAGTTAGAACTGGATATGGAACAACAGACTGGTTCCAAATAGGAGAAGGAGTACGTCAAGGCTGTATATTGTCACCCTGCTTATTTAACTTCTATGCAGAGTACATCACGAGAAACGCTGGACTGGAAGAAACACATGCTGGAATCAAGATTGCCGGGAGAAATATCAATAACCTCAGATATGCAGATGACACCACCCTTATGGCAGAAAGTGAAGAAAAGCTAAAAAGCCTCTTGCTGAAAGTGAAAGAGGAGAGTGAAAAAGTTGGCTTAAAGCTCAACATGCAGAAAACGAAGATCATGGCATCTGGTCCCATCACTTCATGGGAAATAGATGGAGAAACAGTAGAAACCATGTCAGACTTTATTTTTTTGGGCTCCAAAATCACTGCAGATGGTGACTGCAGCCATGAAATTAAAAGATGCTTACTCCTTGGAAGAAAAGTTATGACCAACCTAGATAGTATATTGACAAGCAGAGACATTACTTTGCCAACTAAGGTCCGTCTAGTCAAGGCTATGGTTTTTCCTGTGGTCATGTATGGATGTGAGAGTTGGACTGTGAAGAAGGCTCAGCGCAGAAGAATTGATGCTTTTGAACTGTGGTGTTGGAGAAGACTCTTGAGAGTCCCTTGGACTGCAAGGAGATCCAACCAGTCCATTCCGAAGATCAACCCTGGGATTTCTTTGGAAGGAATGATGCTAAAACTGAAGCTCCAGTACTTTGGGCACCTCATGCAAAGAGTTGACTCATTGGAAAAGACCCTGATGCTGGGAGGGATTGGGGGCAGGAGGAGAAGGGGACAACCGAGGATGAGATGGCTGGATGGCATCACGGACTCAATGGACATGAGTCTGAGTGAACTCCGGGAGTTGGTGATGGACAGGGAGGCCTGGCGTGCTGCGATTCATGGGGTCGCAAAGAGTCAGACACGACTTGAGCGACTGACTGATCCACTTCCTAGTAACCAGTCACCTGATAAATGGTGCGGTTCTCTTCGGGAGGTTAGGTAAATCATGCAAGAATTGTTCTTTTTTCCCCCTGCTAAGATCAGCGGTTCTCAAACTATAGAATGAATCAGGATCACCTGAGTTTTTTAAAAGAACGGACTTCTACCTGATTTTCTGTGATATGCCTTCAAAGAATTTGCATTCTTAGCAAGGCCCTAGGTGATCCTGATGTTGCTGAACAAGAGACTACAGTTTTATAACTACCTATCAACAAATCCTACCTTGGTTTTAGTCAGTGGAGTTCTGGGTATATGAATGACTTTAAATCTGAAAACTGAGGGAAAGTTCCTGGCTTTCAATATGAAGTTCCAAGAAGAAAATACATTAAATGTGTTCTTCATTACCATGACTTTAGCTTTTTCAATTACAGATAAAATATACTTCAACACAGTTCAGCTCAGTTGCCAGTCATGTCCGACTCTTTGCGACTCCATGGACCACAGCATGCCAGGCCTTCCTGTCCATCACCAACTCCCAGAATTTGCCCAAACTCATGTCCATCAAGTCAGTGATGCCATCCAACCATCCCATCCTCTGTTGTCCCCTTCTCCTCCTGCCCTCAATCTTTCCCAACATCAGAGTCTTTTAAAATGAGTCAGCTCTTCGCATCAGGTGGCCAAAGTATTGGAGTTTCATCTTCAACATCAGTCCTTCCAGTGAAGGCTCAGGACTGATATTTAGGATGGACTGGTTGGATCTCCTTGCAGTCCAAGGGACTCTCAAGAGTCTTCTCCAACACCACAGTTCAAAAGCATCAATTCTTCAGCGCTCAGCTTTCTTTATAGTCCAACTCTCACATCCATACATGACCACTGGAAAAACCATAGCCTTGACGAGATGCAGCTTTGTTAGCAAAGTAATGTCTCTGCTTTTTAATATGCTGTCTAGGTTGGTCATAACTTTCCTTCCAAGGAGTAAGCGTCTTTTTACTTCAGTACACTATTTTGTTCCTTAGGACCATTGTTCAGTTGGCCACATCCACAATTCCTGTGATTCAAAGCATAATGCTGATGACTTCATGGATAGTGTACCAAACTGATCTATTTATGAAAGAGAGGCTTTGATTCTAAGCCAATTTTTTCTGTACGTCCATAATTGTTAGGTGCTCAGTCATGTCTGACTCTCTGCAACCCCATGGACTGTGTAGCTTGCCAGGCTCCTCTGTCCATGGAATTCTGCAAGCAAGAATACTGGAGTGGGGTGCCATTTCCTTCTCCAGAGGATCTTCCCAACCCAGGTCTCCTGCATTGCAGGCAGATTCTTAACTATCTGAGCCACCAGTGATTCTGTATGTCCATAAAAACAGCACTAAATAAAATATGCTTCTACAGAAAATATACATTCCTTCACAATGTTAACAAACCAAAGAAAGTTCACACTCTCTTCATTTGTTCTTACTACAGAGGTATCTATTTAGCACTTAAATTCATCAAAATGATCTAGGATTTAAATTTGAATTAAGCATTGAGATTAAAACACACACTGTCTTTTAAAAAGACCCCCAGATGTATTAAGGTTCTCTATAGTGTGACTATATTATTAAATTGGTGTTATTATAGAATATGCTGTTTTTCAAGTTGGTATTATTTTAATTTTTTAAATTATGAATTTAATTATTAATTTTATAACATAAAAGTTAAATACTATGTAAAAACTATTTCATGGATTTATGAGGGCTAATTCAAACTTATAAATCAAAATTTAAGTAAAGTATTATAAAAATACATTTCTTAAAATGAATAGGATGAATATATATTAATTGGTGATAAACTATGCTGAGACATGATATTTGCTTTTACAGGATAATCCTATGTAAATAGATTTGAAATTTCTAAAGAGTTTTTTAATATCTAGAGTAGTAAGCATTTTCAGAATTTTTCAGAAGAAACTGCATTCTATCATGTTTTTACGATGCTGTTAAGAAACTAGTTATTCTATAGAAATATTCACTGTCAGTACAGGAAATTTTTGTAATTCTCTTGTGGCTCAAGGTGATGTAAGTTCAGAATGAACTGCTAAATAAAGTTAAAAAGAAACTTTAAAAGTCTACTAGGAAAGATTGTCTTCCTGTACCTATCTTCAAGATAAACCTTCAAACACTGAAAAGGCATAACACCCTAGGGGCTATTTGACAGATAAAGTAGAACTGCTGCCAAGTGGGGGGATTATCACTTCAAAATAAGGTCTTGGAAAAACAAAGCTTTCAAATGCACAAGTATATTCTTCTTAGAAGACCCCAATCATGAAAGGTTCACACAATAAAAAATAAAGATAAAAATAAAGGTTACAAATACAAATCTAGTGAAGTTCATTTTGGTAAATAAGTGGAATGAAGCCCATTAGCTCTCTAAATTTCATTTGCTGTTCTGCAATCATTCCTGTATCAGATGGCACTAAACCTAGGTAACCTAATGTTTCCAAAAAGCCAGCTAACTACTCATTACAGGCAGCACTCCAAAACACAAAACCCGTAATAGCCTAAAGCTCAAAATGTTAAAAGTTGACTTTCCAATTACCTCCATTTCCTCCAACACTTAAATCAATTTTTGAAGACAATTGGAGTGCCTGGAACTAGTATATATATGATTATTTTTTTCTTATTTCTAGTGGTTTATATAATCACTTGTTTCTTTCTACTGTTGCTACAATTTGGATAGGCTGGTTTTCATTCAGTTTATAGAAGATTCATGAAACTCTGTTGGAGATTCTAATTTTACTGCCTGCACCATTTCTTCTGTTATAACATTTCCCGTTGTTATAATAAACATTTAGGAACTAACCCATTCTATCTTTATTCTTCTACTGAAGGTCTTAAAAAATGCTCACATTACCATACTAGTGAATTGAACAAGGGAGCATATGGGCTATTTGGGTTCTTATCTGGATTTTCTTATCTCCAGTTTGGAATTCTATCTGGAGTTGAAGCTATTGATGCCTGGCATCTACCTGTACCCACATTTATAGATATGGAGAAGGTGGCTCCCTGAGATAGGCCGACAGACACAGTAAGCATTCAGACAAACAAAGAAACTCCCTGATGGTGTTTGAATCCATGATTCCAGTTTTCCTTCAGGCCCAAGAAAACGTCTTTCTGAGGTTTCACCTGTGGTAGTTTGAGTTTTATTTTACCTCCCACCAAAATGACAACCAGAAAGATAAAACATTTGTTTTTATTTTGTATTAGATACCTATTTCTGCCATTACAAAGTAACACAAAAGAAGCAGCTTAACACAAGTCAATTCTCTTACAGTGCTAAGTCAAAAGTTAGCTATTTGGTCTCAAGGAGCTAAAAAAAAAATTAAAGTATCGGCAACCCAGCATTCCTTTCTGAAGGCTTTAGGGGAGATTTGTTTTCTTGCTTTTGCAATCTCTAGAGGCTGCTCACGTTCCCCTATCAGATGGTGCCCTATGTCATCCTCAAAGCCACTGCTGGTTGATTGAGTCTCACACTGCCTCACTCTCTTCCCTTCCTTTTCCATACCTAAGGACCCTTGTGATTACTTGGTGTGGCCCAGATAACTCAGGATAATCTCTTCATCTCAGGCTTACCTGATTATCAACCTCAACTTCATCTGCTGCCTTAATTCCTCTTTGCATGTACCATAGGTTCCAAAGATTAGGACACTAAACTCTTTTGCAGATCATTATCCTGCTTACCACAAGCAGGTAACCTCAAAACAATAGTGAGAAAGTAATATTAAAAAAGTGATAAGCTTAGTTTTCCTTACTATTAATACTCTATGAAAATCATAAAATTATAATTCTTAAAATGATGTAAACTTACATTAACTACAAATTTTATAAAATAAAAAACTTAGGTACATTTTTTCCCCCTGTATCCCTATGCATTTTTGCAAGTTCTTTGCTTATATAATATTGAAAGTAGCATAAATTGTTGATTTAAAACTGTCAGGCATGGAAGAAATGCTAGAGATTTTCTTATCATTCATGTGATGCTTGATTCCCTTCTAAGACATCCCTCCATACTATTATATATATAGGAATATTTCCAGTGACAGAGAACCAGTGAGTTTAACGGATAACCAAACCTGCAGGTATCTAAGAATGCCCTCATGGCTCAGCTTCTGTGGCTTTTCATGGTTTGCGATCTTGGCTGGTAAAGGGAGAAAGGAACTTCTGAACCTTCTATGGTTGTATTCAATTTCCCTTAGACCCATGGAGCCAGTGAAAAACATGGGCTCTCTAAGAGGCTGTGGGATCACCAGCTCTAGTCCCATAAATCTTTGATGTGGTTCCAGAGGAGACTGCAGGGCAGTGCAGGGGTGGACATCCTCTTCCTGGAGTACAAGCAGCTTGAATTATTAACACTATGTCTCACAGTGAAGTGCAGGCTCTCTCTTACCCTATTGTACTATGTGAAACATACTTTACACATGTGGATTTAAAGAAAAAAAAAAAAAGGTCAAGTTTGTATTTATTCTAGTGATTAATTTTGCTTCAGAGTTAGAAGTTACAGTTAATAAAGAAAATACCTGCTTTCCTTCAGAGTGATAATTGTAGTCAACATGTAAGATCTAAAGAGTTATCACAGAATCTTTCATTATATTATTTCATTACATAATCTTTCATGATATTATTTCCTGGTGGTTCAGCTAGTAAAGAATATGCTTGCAATGCAGATTTCTGGTTCAATCCCTGGGTTGGAAATATCCCATGGAGAAGAGAATGGCAACCCACTCCAGTATACTTACCTTGAGAATTCCAGGGACAGAGGAGCCTGGTGGGCCACAGTCCATGGGGTTATAGAGTCGAACACGACTGAGCAAACTTTCTTTTTATCATGTCAATAGGAAGGACATAAAGAGGTTTTGTTACATTTAAAGTGATATATTCCATCATTTATCTTATAAATCCAACAGTGGCTAGATTCTGGAATATTCATTAATGTATTTCTATTTCATCAGGAATCCTGAAGTCTATAAAAACATGTGCAATGAAACAGGAACAACTGCTTTTAATATGTTATAATATAAGAAATATAAAAAATATCACCACCACCATTTTAGACAATATTTTTATTGGGGCTTACCACAGCCCCAATGAAATAAAAATAGCCAATTCTGATACCAATATTTGTAAGATGATCACAAGGAATATCTGTTTGTTTCATGTCTTTATTTTTTCACATGAATACACACACAATAACACTTATCCCATTTTTTTAGATTAGAAAATTGTTAAAATGTTTACACTATCCAAAGCAGTCCATAGGTTTAATGCAATCCCTATACACATGATATTTTTAATAGAATAATCATAAAACATATATGGAGCTACAAAGGATCCTAAATTGCCAAAGAAATTCTGAGAAAAAGGAACAAAACTGCAAATACCCTGACTTCTAAAAAAGCTACAGTAATCAAGGTTTTGGCACAAAAACAGACACACAGATCAATGAAATAGAGCCCAGAAACAAACCTATGCACTTATGGTCAATTAGTCTTTGAAAAAGGAGGTAAGAATATACATGGAGAAAAGACAATCTCTTCAGTAAGTGATGCTGAGAGAACTGGACAATTGCATGTAAAAGAACGCAATTAGAACATTTTCTCACATATTACACAAAAATAAACATAAAGGCATTAAAGGCTTAAGTGTAAGACCTGAAATTATAAAACTCCTAGAAGGAGATATAGATCACTCTAACATAAATAATAGCAATATTTGTTTTGGATTGTCTCCTAAGCCAAAAGCAATATAAACAAGTGTAATCTAATCAAACTTAAAAGCTTTAGCACAGCAAAGGAAATCACAGACAACACGAAAAGAAAATGTAATGAATGGGAGAAAATATATGCAAATGATATGACCAATAAGGGTCATTTTAAATGAATTCACCTCTATTACATACTTCTTTGAAAAAAAAAAAAGATAACAGTTTTTTTTAGTTACTATAATATTCTTGCACCTAAATACTAAATGTTTCCAACTACTAAGCTAGTAAGATACAAAACATAACTGAGTCTAAAATTATAAATGACTTTACTCTGGGGTATTAGCTTAAAAAAACAAATAGAAAACTTTAAAAGTACCTAGCAAAGAAAAGAAAGTGGCTACTTACACCACACCAATCTAAAAAGTTTGCTTTTTTTTCAGATAGTGCATGGAATTACTAATAATGGTACATGGAATATACAATAATAGTACATGGAATAGTAAATGGAACCTATACATAGCTTTCAGGAAATGAAACGAAAAATGGAAAGGTCAAAGGAGGTCATCCCACCAGGATGACCATATCAAAATAAGGATGATAAAACAGGGCAAGAGTGATGTGTTGCACAAACTTGCTCCTTTATGTGTACCATCCAAGACATCTATCAACAGTTTCGAATATGGACAGAAGAACTAAGCATTTTCCTGAAGATATACAGATGACCAATAGGCACATGAAAAAATGCTCAACATCACTAAAGAAATGCATAACAAAACAAAGATATCATCTCACACATCAAAATGGCCATCATTAAAATGTCTACAAATAATAAAAGTTGGGTAGGATGTTGAGAAAGTGAATGTGTTAGTCACTCAATCATGTCGGACTCTTTGTGACCCCAGGGATGGTAGCCCTCCAGGGTCCTCCACTCAGGGAATTCTCCAGGAGAGAATACTGGAGTAGGTCACCATTCTCTTCTCCTGGGGATCATCCTGACCCAGGGATCAAACCTGGGTCTCAAGAATTTGCAGGTGGATTCTTTACCATCTGAGCCACCAGGGAACGGGAACCTTGGTATACTGCTGGTGGGATTGTAAATTGATGCAGCCACTATGGAAAACAGTGTGGCGGTTTCTCAAAAAACATATAATCCATCAATTCCACTCCTGGGTATATATCTGAAGAAAATGAAAACACTAATTTGAAAAGATACACACAGAGTTCAGCATTATTTACGATATCCAATTATGGAAGCAACCCAAATGCCCATCAACAGATGAATGGATAAGATGTGATGTGTGTGTGTGTGTGTGTGTGCATATTTATATATGAAATGGGAAATCACTCAACCATAAAAAAAAGGTAAAATTTTGCCACTTGCAACAACATGGATAGACCTATGGGATGCTATGCTAGTAAAATAAACAGAGAAAACCAAATATTATCTTTTATCACTTGTATGTGAAATCACTAAAATAAAACAATGGAATATATAACAAAACTAACTCACAGAGAACATTTTAGTTGTTACCAGTTGGAGAGAGGAAGGGGGAATAAGATAGATGAGGATTAAGAAAGAATAATCACTATGTATAAAATAGATAGACAACAAGAATACATTGTACAGCACAGGGAATAATATATACTTATTATTTTGTAATAACTTGACAAGGATTATACTCTATAAAAATGTTCTCAGTTGCGCACTTGTATCAGACTTCTTGCAACCCTGTGGATTGTAGCCTGCCAGGCTCCTCTGTCCATAGGATTTTCCAGGCAAGAATACTTGAGTGGATTACCACTTGTTCAAGTGGGCCTTAGAAAGCATCACTATGAACAAAGCTAAAGGAGGTGATGGAATTCAAGTTGAGCTATTTCAAATCCTAAAAGATGATGCTGTGAAAGTGCTGCACTCAATATAACAATAAATTTGGAAAACTCAGCAGTGGCCACAGGACTGGAAAAGGTCAGTTTTCATTCCAATCCCAAAGAAAGGCAGTGCCAAAGAATGCTCAAACTACCGCACAATTGCACTCATCTCACATGCTAGTAAAGTAATGCTCAAAATTCTCCAAGCCAGACTTCAGCAATACGTGAACCGTGAACTTCCAGATGATCAAGCTAGTTTTATTAAAGGCAGAGGAACCAGAGATCAAATTGCCAACATCTGCTGGATCATCGAAAAAGCAAGAGAGCTCCAGAAAAACATATATTTCTGCTTTATTGTTTATGCCAAAACCTTTTACTATGTGGATCACAATAAACTGTGGAAAATTCTGAGAGAGATGGGAATACCAGATCACCTGACCTGCCTCTTGAGAAACCTATATGCAGGTTAAGAAGCAACAGTTAGAACTGGACATGGAACAACAGACTGGTTCCAAATAGGAAAAGGAGTACGTCAACGCTGTCTATTGTCACCTTGCTTATTTAACTATATGCAGAGTACATCAATGAGAAACATTGGGCTGGAGGAAGCACAAGCTGGAATCAAGATTGCCGGGAGAAATATCAATAACCTCAGATATGCAGATGACACCACCCTTATGGCAGAAAGTGAAGAGGAACTAAAAAGCCTCTTGATGAAAGTGAAAGAGGAGAATGAAAAAGTTTGCTTAAAGCTCAACATTCAGAAAACAAAGATCATGGCATCTGGTCCCCGTCATAGACCAGAAACAGTGGAAATGATGTCAGACTATTTTTTGGAGCTCCAAAATCACTGCAGATGGTGATTGCAGCCATGAAATTAAAAGACACTTACTCCTTGGAAGGAAAGTTATGACCAGCCTAGATAACATATTAAAAAGCAGAGACATTACTTTGCCAACAAGGTCCATCTAGTCAAGGCTATGGTTTTTCCAGTGGTAATGTATGGATGGGAGAGTTGGACTGTGAAGAAAGCTGAGCACCTAAGAATTGATGCTTTTGAACTGTGGTGTTAGAGAAGACTTTTGAGAGTCCCTTTGACTGCAAGGAGATCCAACTAGTCCATTCTAAAGGAGATTAGTCCTGGATATTCTTTGGAAGGACTGATGCTGAAGCTGAAATTCCAATACTTTGGCCACTTCATGCAGAGAGTTGACTCATTGGAAAAGACTGATGCTGGGAGGGATTCAGGGCAGGTGGAGAAGGGGACGACAGAGGGTGAGATGGCTGAATGGCATCACCGACTCGATGGACATGAGTTTGAGTGAACTCCCAGAATTGGTGATGGACAGGGAGGCATGGTGTCCTGCGATTCATGGGGTCACAAAGAGTCAGACCCGACTGAGCGACTGAACTGAACTGAACTTCCAGGGGATCTTCGTGACCCACGGATCAAACCCATGTCTTACTGCATTGGCTGAAGTATTCTTTACCACTGAGCCACCTGCTGCTGCTAAGTTGCTTCAGTGGTGTTTGACTCTGTGCGACCCCATAGACAGCAGCCCACCAGGCCCCGCCATCCCTGGGATTCCCAGGCAAGAACACTGGATTGGGTTGCCATTGCCTTCTCTGACTGAGCCACCTAGGAAGCGCCAATCTAGAAAAATATTGAATCATTATATTGTGCACCTGAAACTAATACTGTAAATCAACAATACTTCAATATTTTTAAAAGTAAATAGAAACAAACTATTTACTATTTACTACTAGTTTACTATTTACTATCTAAAAGTAAATAGAAATAAGAATCACTTTAAGATGAGAGTCTCAAAGTTAGCACTATTGATTTTAAAGCCAGATAATTCTCTGCTGAAGAAGGCAAAGAAGAGGGCAGCAGAAGAGATGGCATCATTGACTCAGTCAACATGAGTTTGAGCATCCTCTGGGAGATGGTGAAGGAGAGAGAAGCCTGGCGTGCTGCAGTCCATGGAGTTGCAAAGAGTCAGACAGGACTTAGCAACTGAACAACAAACTCTCTGCCAGGGCCATAGGGAGGCTTTCTCTAGGTATTGCAAAATGTCATCTAGGGAGCAAGATAGATGCCTGATTTAAGACTAGTGTCTTAAAGAAGACTAAGTCTTCTTAAAGAAGACTAGTCTTTCTTCTAAGACTAGTGTCTTAGAAGAAAAATTAGTCATATTCTGATGCAGGTAAAAATATTTTATAAGCAATAACTCCCTGTAAGTACACAAAATTTTAAAAGTATTCTCTGAACAACCTTATTGTACATTTTATTTCTTGTTATGTATTTTTTTCTTTTACTGAACTAAGCAATATGACCAAATCATAGCTTGTTTCATCACTTTTTAAAATACCAAAGTATTAATTATTTGTCATTTCTGATACCCAAATAGCTATCCTCCTTCATACATATGAGTGCCAACTCAGTCACTCAGTTGTGTCCAACTCTTTGCAACCCCATGGACTGTAGCCTGCTAAGCTCTTCTGCCCATGGGATTCTCCAGACAAGAGTACTGGAGTGGGTTGCCATTTCCTCCTCCAGGGGATCTTCATGACCTATGAATCAAACCTGCATCTCTTACCTCTCCTGCCTAGCAGGTGACTTCTTTACCACTGAGCCACCTGGGAAGCCCCCTTCTTAATATATAACTCTAGAGAAATATGCATAATTTTAATGATTTTTTTCACTTAATATACATAACATTTACTGCATATTTATTATGGATTAGGAAGTATGCTAAACAGTTTACGTGTTGTTACATTTAAGCTTCTCCATATTCCTGTTTGTTAGATCATATTTTCTCTAGTAGAGAATGCAGCTAAACCCCTGAAATGAATTATCTGAGACAGTCTCCCAGCTTCTCGATGCCAGAACCACTTAAGAGTTGGCTACACTTCTGCTTTGGGTTTTAGTGATTGTACGCATGTGTTCCCAAGGCCGAGCTCTGAAAGCACGGTATGATGGATCTTCTTAATCAGCTCTCTCTTCTCCTGCCACCTCTAGCGTCTTGCATACAGGCCCCACTGAACTCAGCTAATTTCCTCCAGCTAGGAACTACTTTGCCTTTTAGTCTCCAGACCCTGAAATAATATTTTTCACCTCAGCCTTGTCACGTTTCCACACCGGAGTTAAAGAGGCAGAGCTCACTGGATTTTGACAGCACAGCTTGGTTAAGCTGTAATTTTAATTTTACGGTGCTCCCTACTGGTGGCCTTTCGAATCTTCCTTGTTCCAATGCTAGCTGTTTTTAATAAATTCACCTTGGTCTGCTGCTCATTTTAATCAGCACATATGGAAAACTCCAGGATTCTTTTTTTTTTTTTAATCTAGTCATGTTGAAGATAATACAAGTAACTTGTGCTAAAAGCATCACTTGGAGGTGTTGGAAACCCTTGGGGGAGATGTCTATGAGGTGATGCTGCAGCTAAAATAAAAATAAATAGGAGCAGTATCCTGTAGCTTCAAACTTCTGAACAAGATTAAGTAAAAATTATCTTGCTAGAAGGGAAAATGTAAATCAATGTATCAGAGACAATAAAACTGCCTGGGCAGAAGTGACTTGAACAGTGAAAATACTAGTGACCCCTCATGATACTTTCAGAGACAAGCAGAACAGGACGGATTCTCAGCCTGGCAATACCTTCAAGGACCACGGCTCTCTTCATATTTCTTCTTTGTGCCTTCACTGTCCTAGCCACATCCTCTTCTAAAATTTTAAGATAGTGACAGCACTTCCATATATCACCAGCTCCAAGCATCAGAAAACTCCTAAGAGAGCAACCAAGAGAGGGGAAAAAGAAACTCTACAGCTCCCAGCTTTCTATCCTGGATGAAAACTTCAGAGACCTAGATTATGCCTGCCCTCCCTTATATCCTACTGGTCAGAAATTAGTAAGGCGAACACTGTAAACCAATCACCGGTAAAGGGAATGGGATTACCATAATTGATTACATTATTGTAATCAGGAGTCACTGACTGATTCTAATTTCCCAGGGAACAGGATCCCCACAAAACAAATCAGAGTTCCTGTTGGCAAAGCAGAGAAAAGGGAAAAGGCTGTTGTTAATACTGTTTTCCAGACTTAGCAAATGTAATTAATTTAAACCTAATGTGTTTAGATATTAAATATGCAAGTATTAAGATATGATTTTGACTTACAAATAGTGCCTCAAATCTGCCGTAACCTCATAATAAAGACTGGATAGAATTCTATGATGACAGATGATGAAGGAGAGTACCTTGGGATAATAAAATGACTGCATTCTCAATCCCCCAAATAGGAAACACACAGATAAAACTTCAGAGGCCATCAGAAAATAAATCAAGACACACACACACACACACACACACACACTTATATGCACATACATATACAAATACACATACATACATACATACTCTGTGGAACTGGCTACTAATTCCAGTCATAAAGGGGATCCTCTCCCTGTCCCAAATTGGACTGAATCATAACATAGAGGAATGGAACATAGACATTAGCATTTTTATTAATTACATTTATTTTTTAACTGGTGGAAAGTTGCTTTTACAGTGATGTGTTTGATTCTGCCATACAACATGAATCATTCATAATTTTATATTTATATATATATATCCCTTCCCTCCATCTTCCCTCCGACTCTCATCCCACCGTGCTGCTGCTGCTAAGTCTCGTCAGTCATGTCCGACTCTGTGTGACCCCATAGATGGCAGCCCACCAGGCTCCCCCGTCCCTGAGATTCTCCAGGCAAGAACACTGGAGTGGGTTGCCATTTCCTTCTGCGATGCATGAAAGTGAAAAGTGAAAGTGAAGTCGCTCAGTCCTGTCTGACTCTTAGCAAACACATGGACTGTAGCCCACCAGGTTCCTCCGTCCATGGGATTCTCCAGGCAAGTACTGGAGTGGGGTGCCATTGCCTTCTCCAATCCCACCCCCCTAGATCCTGACAGAATGTCAGGCTGGGCTCCCTGTGTTATTTTTCTAGCATTTACTTCCCAGATAACACTGTGGGGCATCCAGGTCTAGAACTCTGCTCCGCAGTAAAGGTGCTTTGAGTTATTTTGGATTTGAAAATCCCAGTAAATGTGATAAGAACAGGCATTTTATGTGGCCTTCAGATATAACTGCTTCTAGCCTTAAGATCACAGAGACTTAAAATTTTCTCCTCTTTCATTCCTTCCTCTTTTCTTCATACCCATCAGCATCCTAGTGCACCACTAACCTCCACGATAATTCCCTCTGCTCCCCTGATCCTCCCACTTTTCTCACTATCTGACCGTCACTTTGAACTCCAAGGACTAGTTTCTTGACAATTTCCTTTACATCTTGATAGGAAGCAAAGTCATTATCCAAACCAGTACCCTACTGCCCTATGCACAGTGTTAAAAAAAATCCATCACAAATTGATGATAGGAATGGATTGGCTTCTCCTTTGAGCTATTTCCATAATAATTAATATTGGGACAACAAATAGAATGGATTTGAAATGATCCTTTTATGAGGTTTTTTAATGACCTTTTTATGAGAATTTTGGAAATGTCTACATTGTTTATATAAGCATTTTATTTAAAGTAGGACTTGAAATGTATTATTTATTTGATTCCAAAATGTGCATGTCCTATGGTTTAAAAAAATACTCTGAAGACATTAAAAACAAATTTTCTCATCCTTTGAATAATAACTACCTAAGCCAGGGAGGCAGCCTCCCATCCTTACCATGATCAGGTCTATTGGGAGCTGGGTTTAAATCTCAGCTGTTTACCATCTGCTTAACCAAGGGCAAGTTAATTAACCTCTTGAACAATTTTTTTGAAAGGTGTGAAATGGGTACATCACCTCTTTCTCAACATTGTTATGAATATTAAATAAGAATTTATATAGGATCACTATAATTATTATTACTTAATTATTTTCACATTTACAGACAAAGAGGTGGTAGTTTACATAAAACTATAAATATGCTATACTTTGATACAGAAACATGTTTTAAGAAAAATAACATGTCTCTTCGAATATGTTAAGTATAACATCATTAATTTTAATTTGGCAAATAATAAAATGACTTTAAAGTTTTATATCATCTTGTGTGATATTTGCTATTAAAAACTTGAATTTATAAAGAGACAATTATCAAGATTATTTCCTTCCAGGAATCAAGTTCTTGAGGTATTTGAATCATGTATACATTAGTGTCTAGTTTTCATTTATTAATCTAAATAATGAAATCAACACAGGAAATAACTCAAGTATGGATAATCAATATAATCCCATGTAATTATACTTAATAAACAAAAACATGGTTTACAATTTAATCCCACTCCCATCTTTATTAAAATAAGGGTATATCCACATTTATGACAATTAATTTGAACTTATGCAAGTTATTAATTGTGGTTAGTTAATATGAGATAACAGTTCTTTAATAAATGAATTCAAGATAAAATGTAGAATAAAGAAACACAGAGAAAGAAAGTGTGATAAATTTTGGAATAGATTCCATCAACACTCACTAGTTATCCTAATTTCATTTTATCCAATTTTTTCCTAAGAATATTTTTTTTTCCCTTCTCCTCAGTAGAAAACTGGACAATGAAGTTTTCTGTGTCCAACTCTTTGCGACCCCGTGGAATGTAGCCTACCAGGCTCCTCTCTCCATGGGATTCTCCAGGCAAGAATACTGGGTGGGTTGCCATTTCCTTCTCCAAAAGATCTTCCCAACCCAGGGACTGAACCCGAGTCTCCGGCATTGCAGCCAGATGCTTTAACCTCTGAGCCACCAGGGAAGCCCTATATTTTTTAACATACAGATTCTTAAATGTTACTATTCTAATAATTTTTCTCCTTCCTTTAGACAAAAGTATAATTTTTATGGTTTTATTTCTGTAACCTTTTGCAACCTCATACATTTTTATTACAATATAAGCATATATAGAAGCTGTACTTTGGAAGTGAAGAAGGTGCTCTGTGTGAGGAGGGAGGCAGATGAGGCTTGGATTAAAAGGACTGATGGATGTGGTTCTGGGGAGATGAGATTTTCAGCCCCAAACACTCTGCCCTCTGTTTCCTCACAGCAACAGCAGCATGGGAATCTCTCAGCTTTGGGCTCACAGCAAGTGTGTGATATATTTTCCATTTTTGCTTTGAAAAGAGGAGGAGAAGGTGCAAGTTGTCCTTCTCCGACTGTAAGAAAATCTATTCTTAAGAGTCTCTCGGAGGCAGGAGCACTTGGGCATCCTCTCTGTCTATGATGATGAAAACCACTCTTCTTGGTTTCTCTGACTTGAGGATAGAGTAAAGTGCCTAGTCTTCTGATTATGGTTCTGGGAAGACCTCAGAATCCTTTGACTGACAAACTAGTCAAGTATCTACATGCTCACCTTTCCAAATTGATGGAGATAAATCTTTCCAAACGTTGAGACAGAAGCCATCTGCCCATACTTTCTATCAGAGCTAATCCTTCCATCTTAATTGCTATAACACAGAAGTTTGAAAACACCATATATTGCCATGTCTAAAACTCATTGACACACATTGCCATTTCTTTCTCCCCAATTTCTGGATTACTACAGGTCATTATAAATATATCCCTTGAATTAGGAGTTGATAACTGGAATCTGGCTTCCAAAAAGTACCACAGTTGCTTATAACGTGATATACTGCAGCTTAATTTCTGAAAAGCCCTGGCTATACTTCAAAGTTAAGTAATGGTGTCTCATAAGAAGTTTTGGGCAAAGAGGTTATATTCTACCCAGGATTTAATCTAATGTACAATTCCAGTGGTTTTCAGTAAAGTAGTATAAACTTGACTCACCATCATGGCCCATTTAAACCATTAAATCCATGGGTAATTTTGGTTCCTTCTTATCAGATGTAAAAACCTCCAATAAGCCACTTCCTATGAAACTGCTCTCAATCCAAAGAGCAGCCTTGAAGAACAAAGAGACTCTTTCTATTGACTCTCCTAACAATGGCATATTTCAACCCTTCGTAGGTCCCCTCTGTCTACCTACTACCCCTGTCCTGCTTTTCTGGATATTATCCACCCCGTGAACTTCAGTGGATCCCTAATATCATGTAGATAATTTACAATAAGTCTTAGGCGTTTTGGTAGAGGGGGTACAGATCAAAATTACTAAAGCAAGATATTAGTGTTACTTCAAAATCATGGAAATCACTATTGTTGCAGCCTCACGCTTGATTCCCCCCCCCAAACTTTTAAACCAAATCTATTTTATGCCCAGTTCTATGACACTATTTGAAAGAAAGGGTTAGTCGCTCAATTTGTCAGACTCTTTGTGATCCCATGGATTGTAGCCTGCCAGGCTCCTCTGTCCATGGAATTCTCCAGGCAAGAATACTGGATTGGATCGCCATGCCCTCCTCCAGGGGATCTTCCCAACTGAGGGACTGAATTCAGGTCTCCCTCATTGCAGGTGAATTCTTTACCATCTGAGCCACCAGGGAAGCGCTAATTTCACTGCAGAGTGTTATATTTACTGCAGTATATTTATGCAAGGTTTTCATTCGAAAGCCTGGCAAGTCTTTCTTCTTAGACCTAAATGACTGGAGGAGATTCATTTCTGCTTTTCAGAGATGTTAGAATTAATCATCTAGCATTTTGTCTCATTTACATTCAAAACTTACACATGCTGTGAGGGAGAAGCTGGCCCCACAGATCAAGGCTCCTCATTCCAGTCCTGTGCAAATGCTAAAATCTCTGGTGAATCTTGTGTCCTGGAGCAAGTTAAAGTCCATGGTCTAAGCCTCTAGCTGTAAGGGATCTTGGGTGGACAAGTAGTGAGTGGCTATAGATCTTCATTGTCAATTTGACCTTCCCTCTCTGATTTCCAATTCATATCTTTTATTTTCAGATCCTTGTCTTTGGCAATTCTTGTCCTTGTGCTTGGTCAATGGTTTCTTAAATCCCTTGAGATGTGGAATATTACATGATATTTCAGAGAAGCTTTTCAACTTAGCTTTTAACCTCCTCTGCAGCCACTTAAGAAAATGCCTTGTAGGGGAAACCACCATGTGTTTAAAGACTGTCAAATCATCACTCCTGTCCTGAACAAGCAATGCACGATTTTCTGGGAACTCTTTCTTCTAGGAGGGAGTTCTGCCTCTGCCAGACTTCAGTTCTAGCCTACAAACATAATCAGAAATCTGGGGAAAAGTGTCTGCAATTCTCAGCTCACTTGTGAGAAGCATTCTCTCTCTGGAATTTTAGTCAAGCTAATCCTCTCTGCATGCATTACCTGATGACTTTCATTAAGTTATTTAGTGTTTTATCTAGCTTTTTCACCTGTTTTTAGCAGAAACATCATAACCTACTACTTCTACTTGGGGCTTCCCTGGTGGCTCAGAGGTTAAAACATCTGTCTGCAATGAGGGAGACCCGGGTTCGATTCCTGGGTTGGGAAGATCCCCTGGAGAAGGAAATGGCAACCCACTTCAGTATTCTTGTCTGGAGAATCTCATGGAGAGAGGAGCCTGGTAGGCTATAGTCTATGGGGTCGCTAAGAGTTGGACAAAACTGAGTGATCTAACTTTCGCTCAGGAGCAAAAATCTTACCAATGAGTTAAACACAACAACCCAGTGGAATTTCATGGTCTGTACAGTATTTGACATCATCTAGGAATCTGCTTTGTTCCAATGATGGCCCTGTTTCTTCAAATTCTACCCTCCTTTTTTTTTTTCATCCTTATGACTAATAGTCTACTTCCACTTATTGAAGTCTTGTAGTCTGGTCACTCCAGAATATGGCTGCAGGAGTTCAGAACATGCTTCCCCAAACTGTGTGGCTTTGGTATATTGATTATTTTGAGCTGTAGACACATATGGATGGGGCTTCCCAGATGGCACTAGTGGTAAGGAACCCAACTGCCAATGCAAGAGATACAAGAGACACAGGTTTGATCCCTAGGTTGGGAATACCCCTTGAAGGAGGGCAAGGCAACCCACTCCAATATTCCTGCCTGAAGAATCCATGGACAGATGAATCTGGTGGGCTGCAGTTCATAGTATCCCAAAGACTCAGATACAACTGAAGCGATTTACCACACTTGTGGACACATGGACACCTGGATACAGCATATGCAGGGAGAGGCTTTCTCTGAACTGCCCTTATCTGTCTGCCTAGAGACAGATTTTCCAAAAAGAACTCAACTGCCATAAATCCTCTTCTGGGGAATTTCACTAACCAGTGAAGACTGATTCATCTCATGAGAAAGGAGACCAAAAGTGGACATCACACCCAGTTAGATTTTGTCATAAATTATACTAACTCCCATCTATTCTTCTAAGGGCCCATTTATCTTTCTTAAGAAAAAAATATTGTCCTCTAAGAGGCATACATCCTTCCTTCTCTGCCCTCTTAAGATGGTATTTAAATCTAAATTCTAAGTCGCCTTATTTTCTCATTTGTAACTCCCATGTACACATGATGTATATACATGCTAATAAACCTCTCTTGGCCTTTCCCTTATTAATCTGTCTTTTACTATAGCATCTTGGCCAAGAATTCAGAAGGGTAGAAGGGAACTTATTTTTCCTCATCTACAGTATTCAGTAGAAATATCTATTCCTCACTCCCTTCTATTTCTTTTTCTACATTCTTTATCATTAGAAATCTAGTTTCTTGCCATGACTTCAATGTCCTTTTTGATGTTTATGACACAAAATTTACATTTTCTGGAATAACTCAATTCTAAACTCAACCTGTCTTTCATCTTAAATTTAATCCATTCCCTGAATCCTCTGCTTCAGTGAAACAACCCCTAGAATAGTACCTTATCATACCCCTACTTATTTCTAGCCTTCAGTTTTTCAAGGTCCCACTCAAAGCTATTAACTTTTTGATTCACTTTATGAATAGTTATTCATGAAAAATCTAAATGTGTTAAATAGTACCTTTTTTCCAAATGATCAAAAATAGAACTGGAAAGGAGTATATTCCCTTTATAACAGGTATAGATTATAACAGCTATTTCTTTTTCATTTTAGAGTCTATATTTCTATATGACCCAGCCTACAGGATCCCTAGGAAATTTCTTCTTTTTCAAATGGTATATAATTCTTGCTCCTCTCACACAAGATTTATCAAGAAATTCAAACCACCTACACTTTTCTAAATATATATTACTGTATACATGCTGGAGAACATAAATGTTCAGCAGAAAGGGGAAGGTGTTAATAATTTTGCAACAAACCTAGTGAATTACAGAGTAGAGAAGCTTACATAATAATAAAACACTATGAAACTGTAGTGATGGTCTTGTGATGCAAAAACTTCTAGAGGTCCTTATTCTCCAAAAGTACAGACATTTTTTAACAACACTAAAGACTCAAGCCTAGGGATAGCTGTTCATTTGATTTGGGGCAGCAAATGAAACATGAGTCATTAATACTATACTCATTAACCAACTATATTCTGCAAGATGCTTTAGTCTTTTTCACTGACAAAACTGAAAAATTACATGAATATGTGACCAGAATAATCTCATATTCCTCTTTGAAAACTTTATAGAAGTACCATTTCTCATAATATCTCCAGTAGAAGTACCATTTCTCATAATATCTCCAGGGATGTAACATTTAAATTTGATTTACTATTTGTGTAGGAAGTTGGAGCTCTGGAACTTTCTATTGGGAACATTTAATTAACATAGTCCTCATGCCATTGAGTGGAAGCTCACATGGCATTTGGTCACTTTGAAATTCCAAAGGAATACCAAGAGCAGAGAAGTAATCACAGTGTTTTTTAAAATTCTATTGCTCCCAACATGAGGTGACTCTGTTAGAATAACTTTTATTTTCTGGTGCCCATAAACTCTCACTCAAATTGGCAGTTCAGAGTGGCAATTTAGGGTTCATAAGAGCTATTGTTAGCTCAGAGTCAGTACTGAATAGTCTTTGAAAAGTTTGGTTGCTTTTTTCCTCCATTGTTCAGTTATACATTGAAAAATGTACAACTGAAATATTAAATGGCAAATTAAATATTGACATTATGATTCCTTAAGTAAAATAAGGTTCAAAAATGCATCATAATAAAAAATCAGTCACTTGAGTCATTCAGCCTGGATCTGAATTCAGATTCATCACTTTTTTGCAATATCATACACCAAAGTAAAGAACCCTCTTTAAGCTTCAGTTACTTTGTTGATATAATGAATATGTGAATACCACCTGACCAACACAATTTTGTTCAATTAATTGGAAGGATTTATTTAAATACTTAACACATGGGACTGAGTAAATAATCCGTGTTAGCAGCAATAATAATTGTCACTGAAAATAATGTAAAAGTGTGATAGTGACACTGAGTATTAGTTAAAAGTCTCCCCTTCTGGAGTCTATTAACACTAGCCACTTCCACCAAAGGGCTAATCCTTATTATTTGCTAAACTTTCTGTCTTCACATCTTCTGTTATAAATAATCAAGCAGTTTAATTTTCTACTTTTGGAAATAGTTTTTATGGAGGAGGACAATCGAGCTGCAATTCTTTTAACCACATGTTTCTCTATTGTGAATGAAATAATATATTTAGTGTTCAGTTCTGGGTCAAGGATCTAGCTACTTCATTCTCATCTAAATTTAGCTTTTTCAATCCAAGTGTCTCAGACCTCCACATCCAAAGTGTAATTTTGTCTTTCATTATGGGCATTGTTAACAGGCATTGTTAATGATTTCATTTGTTAACAACAAAGACTGTATTTATCTTGGGTTTTGCTCTACCTCTAAATTGTAGTGGGCTAATTTTAGGACTGTACTGAAGGGTTGAAATGTGTTATTTCTAAATTTACTCTTCCAGAGATTTTCATGAATAATAGAATTTAGTAGTCCTTCTCCATTATCTGGTTTAGCCTCTATGACAATTCAGTATTCTTAGGAAAGTCTTTATATTTTAAAATCTGTGACATAAAGTTTTCAAAAAGTGATATAAATACACACCATTCCAAGTTACTAACTTAAATTTACCTGAAATGACCTGGATAGTCTAACTTTGTCAAATTTTTAGTTTTTTAAAGACAGTAATATCTATACAATTTTATCTTTTCAGGAGACTACTCTTATTTTTAATTCATACAGAGACATTTCTACTCTAAATATACTTTCAAATGAGCTTATGAATGCCACAGAGATACAAGGACAGTCAAAGTCATGTATCTTTCTGTCCACAAGGAACAACTTTCCTCATTTCATTTTCTCTTCTCCCATTCCCTCGGTCAAGATCTCATACTTCTGAACCTATGATCACCAAATTTTCAGCTGTTAATATATCTGACAGAAAAGCTGAAATGTGGAAGAATCAGCAAATTCCAATGCAAGTCACAGAGAACACTCAGAATATAAACATGAATCAGTACAAAAATCCTAAGAGCCTTAATTTAGGCAATCAGTCGTTATTTTTGTTGTTGTTTAGTGGTTAAGTCATGTCCAACTCTTTTGCAACTGCGTCTACTATAGCCCACCAACCTCGTCTGTCCATGAGATTTCTCAGGCAAAAATACTGGAGTGGGTTGCCATTCCCTACTCCAGGGAATCATCCTGACCCAGGGATTGAACTGGCATTCCTGCATTGGCAGGATGATTCTTTACCACTGAGCCACCAGGGAAGCTCATTATTCATTATTGAGTTCTAAGAAAAGAAAAGAAAGAAAGAAAGTGAAGTCGCTCAGTCGTGTCTGACTCTTTGCGACCCCAGGGACTGTAGCCTACAAGGCTCCTCTGTCCATGGGATTTTCCAGGCAAGACTACTAGAGTGGGTTGCCATTTCCTTCTCCAGTATCTAAGAAAATAATACTTAAAATAACATTCTCAATAATTGTTCAAAATACTGCTATGCCAAGCATGTACACTTGCTTTATATGTGGCAGCACTGACACTGCAAACTGATGGATGAAAGAACAGACTACCTTACATCATACACAAACATACACATGCACACAAATATAGACACAAACACTTATACTCCACAACACCAATTATTTACAATTAAAAAGCAAATCTTCAAACATTTGGCACATGATATAGAATATTGTACTTATATTAAAGTAGCTTAGAATTTCTTAAGAGACACAAAATAGACAAACATAAGGCCTACTATGTATACAACTACATTAAAACTGATCTTCCCTAGTGGCTCAGATGGTAAAGCATCAGCCTATAATGCAGGTAGACCTAGGTTCAATCCCTGGGTCAGGAAGATCCCCTGGAAAAAGAAATGGCAACCCACTCCAGTATTCTTGCCTGGAAAATCCCATGGATGGAGGAGCCTGGCAGGCTACAGTCCATGGTGTCACAGAGTCAGACATGACTGAGTGACTTCACTTTCACTTTACATTAAAACTGAATATTTCTATACATCAAAAGTCACCCTACAATATCAATAGAAGATACTTTTGATATAAAGAACTTATATAAACATTCCTACATATTTAAAAGTAAATACCCAGGATGCAATTGACAATGAATAGGAGAAATAAATGAACTATTAAAGAAATATATATTGTCAAAACTTACTAGAAATGCAAATTAAAACCAAAACATACTTTTTTTTCTGGCTGTGCCACACAGCTTGTGGGATATTAGTTCCTGAATCAGGGATTGAACCCAGGCCTTGGGCAGTGAGCTCTGGGACTCCTAACCACTGGATTCTTGGGGGATTTCCACAACATACTTTTAACTTCATCTTCTGCAAATAGTCATGAAGCCTAAGTTTTAAATTTTAGTTCCTTTGTTTTGAAATCCAATATATGTTCACTTTACCATCTACCAAAACCATTACGGATGAAGTAATAGTTTTTTATTTGGTGTAAACACACTGGTAACCTTCACTCTGGAAGAACAAGTCTAATTAATTTTATTGTCATCAGAAAAAATACTTGGTAGCATTGCAGGTTTATGAAAATTTTCACGATTGCTATCTAATCCATAAAGGCACTCTATCTTTGTGAATCATCAACATACACTTGAAAATATTGTGTATTCTGTAGTGATTGTGCCTATTGTACTATAAAAATTAATTATTTAGATCAAATTAGTAGAAACTTCTCTGGTGGCTCAGATGGTAAAGAATCTACCTGTAATACAGACAGCTTGGTTTTGAACCTTGAATCAGGAAGAGCCCCTGGGGAAGGGAATAGCAACCCACACCAGTATTTTTGTCTGGAGAATTCCAAGGACAGTGGAGCCTGGTAGGCTACAGTCTATGGAGTTACAAAGAATTAGACACAGCTGAGTGACTAACTAACACAGAGAACAACATTCAAATATATGCTATTGTTGTTTTGTTTATTTGGCATGCAAAATTTAAATATATATTATTATGTTATGCCAGCAAATTTGGAAAACTCAACAGTGGCCACAGGACTGGAAAAGGCCAGTTTTCCTTCCAATCCCAAACAAAGGCAATGCCAAAGAATGCTCAAACTACTGCACAGTTGCACTCATGTCACATGCTAGTAAAGTAATGCTCAAAATTCTCCAAGCTAGGCTTAAACAATATGTGAAACGTGAACTTCTAGATGTTCAAGTTGGATTTAGAAAAGACAGAGGAACGAGAGATCAAATTGCCAAAATACACTGGATCATGGAAAAAGCAAGAGAGTTCCAGAAAAACATCTATTTCTTCTTTCTTGACTATGCCAAAGCCTAGGACTGTGTGGATCACAATAAACTGTGGAAAATTCTGAAAGAGATGGGAATACCAGACCACCTAACCTGCCTCTTGAGAAATCTGTATGCAGGTCAGGAAGCAACAGTTAGAACTGGACATGGAACAACAGAATGGATCCAAATCAGCAATAGAGTACGTCAAGGCTGTATGTTGTCACCCTGCTTATTTAACTTATATGCAGAGTACATCAGGAGAAACACGGGCTGGAAGAAACACAGCTGGAATCAAGATTGCCAGGAGAAATATCAATAACCTCAGATATGCAGATGACACCACCTTTATGGCAGAAAGTGAAGATGAACTAAAAAGCCTCTTGATGAAAGTGAAAGAGGAGAGTGAAAAAGTTGGCTTAAAGCTCAACATTCAGAAAACTAAGATGGCATCTGGCCCCATCACTTCATGGGAAATAGATGGAGAAACAGTGGAAACAGTGTCAGATTTTATTTTGGGGGGCTCCAAAATCACTGCAGATGGTGACTGCAGCCATGAAATTAAAAGACGCTTACTCCTTGGAAGGAAAGTTATGACCAACCTAGATAGCATATTGAAAAGCAGAGACATTACTTTGCCAACAAAGGTCCATCTAATCAAGGCTATGGTTTTTCCAGTGGTCATGTATGGATGTGAGAGTTGGACTGTGAATACTGAGCATGAAATAATTGATGCTTCTGAACTGTGGTGTTGGAGAAGACTCTTGAGAGTCAATTGGACTGCAAGGAGATCCAACCAGTCCATTCTAAAGGAGTTCATCCTGGGTGTTCATTAGAAGGACTGATGTTGAAGCTGAAACTCCAATAGTTTGGCCACCTCATGCAAAGAGCTGACTCAATGGAAAAGATTTTGATGCTGGGAGAGATAGGGGGCAGGAGGAAAAGGGGACGACAGAGAATGAGATGGCTGGATGGCATCACTGACTCGATGGAGATGAGTATGAGTAACTCCGGGAGTTGGTGATGGACAGGGAGGCCTGGCGTGCTGCGATTCACGGGGTTACAGAGTCAGACATGACTGAGGGACTGAACTGAACTGAACTGATTATGTGTATATTTTAAAAACGGGATCCAGACATGTTTTGCAGTTTATTACGAATGCTTAAATTTATATGGTTGTTCCATTTAAGTAGCTTAGATAGCCTATACATGAGAAAGAACAAATATGTGGAAGCACTTTTGGTCTCTGGACTCACTCACATTCTATTAGTTTACACGCTGGGGGCAGGGCTAGCTGAGTTATTTATTCTTGTTTGATTTGTTCCATGACTTACTAAGTTCATGATGGTAAAGTTTCCAGCTATGATTGTGATTTTTATCTATTTTTCAATTTTAAGTGATTTTTTAAAAAAGTTTTTATTTATTTATTTAATTTGTCTGCACAAGGTCTAGGTTGCAGCATGAGGGATCTCTTTTGGTTGCAGTGTTCAGTCTCTCAGTTGTGGTTTATGGAATCTAGTTCCTTGTACTGGGATCGCACTGGTGCCCACTGTACTGGGAGCGTGGAGTCTGAGCCATTGGACTACTAGGGAAGTCACTATTTCTCGATTTATATTTGTCAGTTTTTGTCTTACAATTTTTACAGCTCTGGTATTATGTACACACATTTTAGAACTGTTGGATTTTCTGGGTACACTGAGTTGTTTTCATTAAAAGATGTCCTCTTTTGTCTCTTAATACTATTGTTTATAGCCACACTACTTTTCTCCTGTTGACTCTGCTTTATATATGTTCTCCCTGTATTTTTACCTTTCTCCTATCTTTTTGCCTCTGAGACAGAAGAAAACTGGATCTTGCTCTTTTATCCAGTTTGACAACTTTTACCTTTTTGTGGAGGACTTAGTACACTTATATTTAATGTGCTCAGTTGGTCTTTCATGTCCGAATCTGTGACACCATGAACTGTAGCCCAACAAGCTCCTCTGCCCACAGAATTTTCCAGGCAAGAATACTGGAGTGGGTTGCCATTTCCTGCTCGAGGGGATCTTCTGGACCCAGGGATCTAACCCTCATTTCTTTTTGTCTCCTGCATTGGCAGGATTCTTTACCACTGTGCCATCTGGAAAGCTCTTATATTTAATATAATTTCCATAAAATGGCTTTCTTTCCTTTAGCTCTATTTCTTTTAAAATCCATCTTTCTTCTTTCTAATTATTTTCTTTGAATTACTGAACTATCTTTAGCATTTTATTTAGATTTTTCTTTTTTTCTCTTTCAGCCTTTGTCCAGAGACATTCTAACCTTGAACTGTAAACTATGCAAATTTCCATTCAGACTGTGCCCAGCTGCCACTGGTCATCTACCTGATCAGCAAATTTCAGCTGCTTCAGCAGCCCACAATACCATTCTTTTCAGATTACACTTCACCTTCCTCATGCAAAAGGCTGGGATGTTTGTGTGACTCTTTTTTTTCTTTTCTCAAGGACCAAAGATTTTTGCTGTTCTTTACACAATGCTTGAAAACAATTGAACCATATATTTTGTCCAGATTCACAGAGGTGAAAGGCAGCAGGGTGAGTCAAATATCAGTTGTTATGTTCTGGCTAGAAGGAAAAAGATCCAGAAAATTTTTAAACAGATACTAATTAACAGCAGAAGAGGTTCTGACCTTAACATAACACCCAAAAATTCATTTTACTCATTCCTGGGGCCTGCTATTCTTCTTTACAGCATCCTTTTTTTTTTTTTCCAAACACAGACATTTCTATTCAATGGAGTATGCTACACTGTAACAAAGAAATAGCCAAATAACTTGTGTTACAATCGGAATTTTCTGTAGACTTCATTTTTATTTCCACGTCATGGTCAAGGGAAACAGTCATTAAGTAACCCAGTAAAGGGATCAGACCAGGATGTCTAAATATAGGAAATGTTGTTACTAAAATCAAAAGAGGTCTACAAAACACATTTTCTACAGGATAGGAGGTGCAAACACAGAATTTTTATCTCATTTTAATTTAATATTTCGTATATTTTGGTTTAACATATCAATATATTAATATTAGGATTAATTGTTCCATTATACTATTTGTTTTTTATTTGTTCTGTCTGTCTTTTGTTCCTTCTATCTTTCTGTCCAGCTTGATATTAGATCAATTATATTTCATATTATATTTTATACATGTTTTTGTCTTATTAATATTTTAGTGCTTTGTCAGGGAATTAAAACCTGCATACTGTATAATCAACAATGGATATTCTACCACTTCAAATATAAGGGAAGCTATAAACCCCTCATACTTCCTTACAATTTGGCCTCTACGTCTTCTGTGACTCACTTTTCCCATTGATATCAAGGGATCTATTTTCATTTCAGCATTCTTAACATTATCCCTGAGCTACAGAGAATTAGCAGTATATATTACATTCTCCTCACCAATTAATTAGTTGAACAATTGGTGAGAAGTTCTTTTAATAATAATTTAAGAGATGGCTAATTAGGTCCTATATAATATATGCATTCTAATATTCTCATCTCTCTCAGCTACCATGTGTTGTATGTCAGGGAGAAGCTGACATTTCGAGCTGATTAACTATAGATGATCATTGACTCTAAGTTCAATTTGTCTTTATCAGATTATTAAAACTGTTCCCCCTGGACTTCAGACAAAGTACTAAAATTCTAATCCCTAGAAACCACTTCCATATTAATACAGTAATCCTATTGAGCCTTGTACAGTTTCTCCTTTATATAATTTATATATGACATAGACTGTGAGAGAATGCCATTCTTTCCATGTGTACCTATCACTTCCATGAGCTTTCTTTATAATTCTCAATGGACTGTGTTGGATGTCATAGGCTCAGTATTCGTGTCTCCCCAAAATTTATATGTTAAAATACTAACTACTAATGCAGTGGTACTAGGAAGTGGAATCTTTGGGTGATGCTTAAGGCATGAGGGCAGAGCCCTTATAAATCTCATGAACAGGATTAATGCCTTTATACAATAGAATAAACCCCAGAGAGTCCTCTTGCTTCTTCTACCATGTGAAGACACAGTGAAACAAAGGAAGAGGCCCCAAGAAGAGGCCACCAAGAAGACGCCTCTTAGCACATCCAACGAGGCTGGCACTCTGATCTCAGACTTCCAGCCTCTAGAGCTCTGAGAAATAAATTTCTCTTGTTTATAAGACACACAGCCTATGGTTATTTGTTACAGTCCCCTGATGGACTAGGATGGGCTTCCCAGGTGGCACCATGGTAAAGAATCTGCCTGCCAATGCGGAAGATGCTGATTCAATCCCTGAGTCAGGAAGATCCCTTGGAGTAGGAAATGAGAACCCATGCCAGTATTTCACCTGGAAAACTCCATGGACAAAGGAGCCTGATGGGCTACAATCCATGGGGGAGCAAAGAGTCAGGCATGACTGAGTGCACATACAATGGACTAAGATATCAGGGATCCAATTTAATACATGGACACAGAGGAAATGTGTTGGTTCAGTGTATCCTGAAGAGAATCAGCATCACCAATATGCTGAGTTCAATACTAACAAGACTTCAGGCAGACAAATATAGTTTCCCTCAGATCAATTTGAAAGAGCTTCCTCCTTTAGTTGGGGCTTGCCAAGTGGTGCTAGTGGTAAAGAACTCTCCTGCCAATGCAGGAGACATAAGAGATTGAGTTCCATCCCTGGGTCAGGAAGATCCCCTGGAGTAGGAAAAGCAACCAGGAGAAACCCCGTGGACAGAGGAGCCTGGCGGACTACAGTCCATAGGATTGCAAAGAGTCGGACACCACTGAAGCGACTTAGCACACAAGCATCTCCTTTAGCTGTAGAATTTCAGGTAGATCAGTGCTCACAAATTCTCTGTTTATCACTGTGTACTCCAGTCTCTCGATCCCACACATCAGTGTCCCACTTCTCCACCACATACCTCCTTACCAGGGAAAACCAGGGAAGGGTGAGAATTTAGTTTGTGCTGAATCTGTGGAACCCTCAGAATAATTCCACACGTTCATTTTCTAGCTGCAAGAGGAGAAAACAGAACATGAAGAATCATCTGCCTAATGTCTTCATGTTCAGACTCAGAAATGGAGCCCACTACATATGCTCTTCGTGAGAACCCAGTCACATACAACACTTAGAGGAGGAGGAATCTACTTGGACAACTTTCCATGAAATTACCACTCTTACTCTGAAAGAAGGGAGTAAGTATCACTCTGCAAACATGGGCATGGTTCGGTTCAGTTCAGTTCAGTCGCGCAGTCGTGTCCGACTCTTTGCGACCCCATGGATCGCAGCTCGCCAGGCCTCCCTGTCCATCACCAACTCCCGGAGTTCACTCAGACTCACGTCCATTGAGTCCATGATGCCATCCAGCCATCTCATCCTCAGTCGTCCCTTTCTCCTCCTGCCCCCAATCCCTCCCAGCATCAGGGTCTTTTCCAATGAGTCAACTCTTCGCATAAGGTGGCCAAAGTACTGGAGCTTCAGTTTTAGCATCATTCCTTCCAAAGAAATCCCAGGGTTGATCTCCTTCAGAATGGACTGGTTGGATCTCCTTGCAGTCCAAGGGACTCTCAAGAGTCTTCTCCAACACCACAGTTCAAAAGCATCAATTCTTCTGCGCTCAGCCTTCTTCACAGTCCAACTCTCACATCCATACATGACCACAGGAAAAACCATAGCCTTGACTAGACGGACCTTAGTCGGCAAAGTAATGTCTCTGCTTTTGAATATACTATCTAGGTTGGTCATAACTTTTCTTCCAAGGAGTAAGCGCCTTTTAATTTCATGGCTGCAGTCACCATCTGCAGTGATTTTGGAGCCCAAAAAAACAAAGTCTGACACTGTTTCTACTGTTTCCCCATCTATTTCCCATGAAGTGATGGGGCCAGATGCCATGATCTTCGTTTTCTGAATGTTGAGCTT
>SJXQ01004473.1:0-18933 GCA_006408695.1 Aepyceros melampus
TGTGCTTGAGCCTTGCTTTCCAACCTTATCTTGTTTGAAGGGAGACAGAAATACTCTTTCTGGTTTTAGCTGCCACTAGTTTATCTTGAGCAAACTCAACATCACTTTGCCACGTGGGCCACCCAATACAAGCAGACCTCCTTTTCTTGTGCTTCACTTTATTGCATGTTTTTTTTTTTTTTTACAAGTTGAAGTTTTATGGCAGCCTGCATCAAGCAAGTCTATCAGCACCATTTTCCCAACAGCATTTGTTCACTTTGTGTCTCTGTGTCACATTTGGTAATTCTTGCAATGTGTCAGTAATTTTCATTATTTTTATTTGTTATGGTGATCTGTGATCTTTGATGTTACTGTTGGAATTTGGGGTGTGAGTTCCATAGATCATGCCTATATAAGATGGCAAACTTAATGGTGAATTTTGTGTGTTCTGACTGCTCCGCCAACCAGCTTTTACCCATCTTTCTCCCTCTCCTCAGGCCTTTCTATTTCCTGAGACAAGAATATTGAAATCAGGCTAATTAATAACCTTACAGTGGCTTCTAAGTGTTCAAGTGAAAGAAAGAGTCATGTATCTCACTTTAAATCAAAAGCTAGAAGTGATTGAGCTTAGTGAGGAAAGCATGTTGAAAGCTGAGACAGGCTGAAAGCTAGGCCTCTTACACCAATCAGTTAGCCAAGTTGTGAATGTGAGGGAAAAGTTCTTGAAGGAAATAAAAAGTGCTAATTCAGTGAATACACAAATGATAAGAAAGTGAAACAGCTTTATTGCTGATGTGGAGAACGTTTCAGTGGTCTGGATAGAATATCAAACCAGCCACAGCATTCCCTTAAACCAAAGCCTAATCCAAGCAAGGCCCTGATTCCAATGTGGAGGCTAAGAGAGGTGAGGAAGCTGCAGAAGAAAAGTCTGAAATTAGCAGAGGTTGGTTCATGAGGTTTGAGGACAGAAGCCGTATGTGTGACATAAAAGTACAAAGTGAAGGAGCAAATGCTGATGTAGAAGCTATAGCAAATTGTCCAGAAGACCTAAGATAATTAATGATGGTGGCTATGCTAAACAGATTTTCAGTGTAGATGCAACAACCTTTTATTGGAAGAACATGCCACCTAGGACTTCATAGCTAGAGAGAAGTCAGTCCCTGGCTTCAAAGTTTCGGAGCACAGACTGACTTTCTTGTTGCTAGCTAATTAACTGGTGACTCAAAGTTGAAGCCACTGCTCATTTATCATTCTGAAAATTCCAAGGCCCTTAGAACAAAGCCTGCATAATAGCACATCTTTTTACAACATGGTTCACTGGATACTTTTTTAAGCCTACTCTTGAGGCCTACTGCTCAGGAAAAGATTCCTTTCAAAATATTACTGCCCTTTGACAATGCACCTGGTCTCCCAAGAGCTCTGATGGAGATATATAACAAGATCAGTGTTGTTCTTATGGCTGCAAACAAAGTATCCATTCTGCAGCCCATGGATCAAAGAGTAATTTAGACTTTCAAGTCATATTATTTAAGAAATACACTTCATCAGGCTAGAGCTGCCATAGTGATTGTTCTGGTGGATCTGGGCAGAGTCAGTCAGTACCTTCTGGGAAGGAGTCACCATTTAGATGCCATTAAGAACATTCATGATTCATAGGAAGAAGTCCAAATATCAACATTCACAGGAATTTCAAAGAAGATTCCAATCATCAGGGATAACTTTGAGGGGTTCTTTGCTTAAGTGGAGGAAGCAGCTGCAGATGTGGTAGAAAAAGCAAGAGAATGAGAATTAAAAGGTGACAAAGGAGGCTTTGAAGAACTGCCTCACCATTTGTGTGTGTTTGTGGTGGGTGGGTAGAAGAGTGTTTCTGGTGGCCCTAATACGTTCAAGGAAACACTTACAAATGCTGCTTTAGAAGGGCTGGACCCACTGATACTCACAACACTGTCTTGGATTCCAATTCTATGCATCCTTCCCAACAAAGAATCCTCCAACAATCCATGGTTTTCTGCTAGTGAGCTATAGGTACTCGTAAGTGAATCACTCACTTGCTTTTACTGGTAAATCAATATGTTGATTAATTAAATCCAGTTTCTTAGACTTCAGATATGTTTCTTTCAGGCACCAAGAGGTAAAGGATTTCATTGGTCAGTTAATATTGAGACTGGCATATATCAGTGGTGCTCAACCAGGGTTGAGTTTGCGGGGACATTAAACAAAGTCTGCAGATTATTTTTGGTTGTCTGTGAAGGTGAAGGTGAAGTCGCTCAGTCGTGTCCGACTCTTTGCGACCCCATGGACTGAAGCCCACCAGGCTCCTCAGTCCATGGAATTTTCCAGGCAAGAGTACTGGAGTGGGTTGCCATTTCCTTCTCCAGAGGATCTTCCCAACCCAGGGATCGAACCCAGGTCTCCCGCACTGCAGGCAGATGCTTTAACCTCTGAGCCACCAGGGAAGCCCGGCTATTACTGGCATCCAGTGAGTAGAGGCCAGGGATGCTGCTAAACATCCTACAGTGCACAGAACAGCCTCCCATAATGTTGCTGTTGGTATATTTATTGGGACCACATAAAATTAATGGAAAACAAACAATTTATCAAGAATAACCATTTAAGGAGAAGTGACATCAAAGATGTCTTTATGATGTCTTTCTATTCAATAAAATGGTATGGATTGTATAGTTCAAGCTTTTTTGTGTGCCTTAGGAATGTTTTACAGTTGTTTTGGTTAACATTTTATGTTAAATTCATTGCATGGTTTTTAGTTTGCATTGTAAGTAGGGTTCTTTCTTCCATTATGTCTTCTGTAATTTTATATGTCAAAGGGATTGACTTCTATAAATTAATATGGCACTCCACTAATTTTTTTTGTAATTTCGTTTATATTTTTTGATCTAACTTTATTGGCTACCAGAATTTAATTCAATATTTAGTATGCTAATAATAGTGTCGTTAGTAGATATCCTTTCCACGTTAGGCATACTATTTACTTTTGAGCTGATATTAATCTACTTTATTAGGTTAGGGAGTTCTTTCATTTCTGTTTTATTTTTAAAACAATAAATGGTGATTTTGTCGAATGTGTTTCTGGAATCTCCAAATATATGTCCAAACTGAGACAGGTTGTTAGCATATTTTTTTTTTTTAATGTAGAAGCATTATAAGATGTTAAAAAGTGATGTAAAGTTTGAGCCCAGCCTTGTGTTAAAGGGGCAGACTAGAATTTACTATAGAAATGTGAGAACATACCTGTTCATGATCTACCTTTTATGGGCTGCTTCCAGGTAACAGATTCTGAGAGTGGCAGGTTAGTCAGGGACCTTGAATAGGTCCCATAATCCAGGCAGGTGAGCATCAGGCAGAAAGAATCAAATAATCCACAAGGGCATCTCTTTGTGGTGAAAACCATTCAGGAACTGGATGAGGAGGTGATGGTACCAGGGGAATCTGGGGAACCAGCAGTGGTCCAGAGGAGCTCCAGTTACCTCCGGACACCTTAGGACAGCATCATGCCCATGCTTTGCTCCTGTAATTAACTACGTGTCTCTCTTTTTAGTTTAGATATAACTGACTTTTTTTTAAAAAAATTGAGACATAACTGACACTTGTATAGTCCTCAGTGGGAGGCGTTAGGTGGTAGCTGGTGCATAAATAAGAAGGCCTCTCTCTTTCAAGAGAGACTAATGGAATTCTCATTTCTAAAATGCAATGTAAATTAATCTTTGGGGTAGACAGAGGTATCCACCCTGAAAGATGTGGGCAGTTGTTCTGTAAAGCTGGACAAACCAAGTTTCTATCAAACTTTTCTCTGCTCCTCACCTGTGGGAGGGTAGCTAGACTCCAGAAGGCTGCCCTGAGAGTTTGCACAAGGACTGAGAAGGAGCAGGGGTTGGGGCCAAGAAGCGGACTCGTTCTGTTCCTGAGTCCCTGAGTGCTCAGTGGCATGGCAGCCAAAGCAGAGCCGTCCGTGCCCACCGACAGGATCACTTCTGTCCCCTGCAGAGCGTCCCAGAGCCAGGGGCTCTTTCAACAGAAGCATCCATCATAAATGGCAAGTTGTCTTAAAGGGCGACTTTCAAAGAGAACCTCGGTTGCACTGAGGTGAGTTACATTTCCCAATTCAAAGTGCCCTGTTATTGTCTCCACTCAGAGATTGAAACATAAAGCATATCTCAGGTGATTTAAAGGGGAAAAATTACCTTGTCTTAATTGATGGCAAAATACTCACCAGTTTCTGTAGCTCTTTATGATGTTTGCCTAACTAAAGAACAATGAATGAGAAAATATTAAAAACAACTGACATCTCACTCTAGAATTGTAACAGAATGTAAATTAAAATCAGATTGGTGATTACCTAAAAGCAATCCACAGTACTGGAACTGCAATTAAATTGATAATTTATTTTTTTTTACATTTTATATTGTTTATTTTTTTAACTTTTTATTTTGTATTGGAGTATAGCCAATTAACAATGTTGTGATAGTTTTGAGGTGCACATCAAAGGGACTCAGCCATACAATTTAGAATGTTATAAACATCACTGAATAAGTAGAGGAAACAAATGAGCAGGCTGCTTGTTGACAGGCTGGAACCCATAGTCTGGGAAAAGGAAAAGGTGTCCTTTTACTCCATCAGCTTCCCTCTCTGGGTCTCACTGGTGCTTGGCACACAGGGGCTCTGGAGGCGGAAGCTCTCAGGACAAACCAGAGCATAGTAAGGCGCAGCTTTCGGTCTAGGCCCCTGAGTCCTGAGAAGCCTTAGTGCAATAACCATGTTTTCCGGTTTCTATATTTTATGCTTTGATAGCTGAGGTCTTGCTAATGCTAGAGAGAACAACAAGGAGCACACCTTTCATATGTAAACCAGCCAATCAGACCCGAACTACTTCCTTTTTGGGGTTCTTACACTGTAAGTCACTATTCGTTGCCCTAATAACCCCAGCGGAGAAGGCAATGGCACCCCACTCCAGTACTCTTGCCTGGAAAATCCCATGGACGGAGGAGCCTGGTAGGCTGCAGTCCATGGAGTCGCTAAGAGTCGGACATGACTGAGCGACTTCACTTTCACTTTTCACTCTCATGCATTGGAGAAGGAAATGGCAACCCACTCCAGTGTTCTTGCCTGGAGAATCCCAGGGACGGGGGAGCCTGGTGGGCTTCCGTCTATGGGGTCACACAGAGTCGGACACGACTGAAGTGACTTAACAGTAACAGTAACAGTAATAACCCAGGGCCACATACCAGACAACCAGGGAAAGCCTCTATGCCCAGAGCCTGCTGAAATTATCCAAAGTGGCCAATCCTAAGCCTGCTTATGTTGTCTTACCCATTCCTTCCCATGGAAACCACAACAGAGGTTCTGTCCATGTACTCCCCTGCTCTCTCTGCCTCCTGACCACCCCTGGAGATTCCCCATTTGTCCCCACATGGCATGCCATGTCTCTCCTTTTTAGCTATTTGTGAGTATAATAAAATTCTTCCTCCATGATAGCCATTTCCATGTCTGTGTGTTTTACCATACCTGATTAAAATAAAACCTGGGTGCCCTTTAAACACTCAGCATCCACAGTGGACTAAGGCAGGGAGGTTGCAGGAGGCCTGCACCCGTGGAACCTGTAGGAGCTCAGAGATCCTGTGTAGAGTATGGTCCGTAGAGCTCCAATCCAGTTCTGAGTGACCTGGCAGGAAAGCACTTAACTTCACTGAGCTTTACTTTCTTCATCTAAAACATGGAGATGAGGGTCTGCCAGAGAGCCTTCTATGGGAGATAAACGAAGCACTCAGCAACTATCCTAAATGATAGTTCCCTTCCTGATCATTTCTCATAGTTGTTTGCCTTTATCTTTTTACTCCATTTAAAATATATTCTTAACAAATTTCACACTTTAACTGGTATTTATTATTATCCCCTTTTATCCTTTTATACCAGTGCCTAAAAATAGAAATATAATGCAAACCACAGAGGTAATTTTAAAGTTTCTAGAAGTCGTACTAAAAAAGTTAAAAAAGAAACAAAACACAGGTGAACTTAATTGTAATATATACAGCACATGTGAATTTGTGCACGGGGATAATCCAGAGAGATGGTGTGGGGCGGGAGGGGGGAGGTGAGGGTCGGGATTAGGAGTTTATGTACACTCGTGGCTGATTCATGTCAATGTGTAGCAAAACGAATACAGTATTGTAAAGAAAAACAAACTAAAAAAAATAAAAATTAATTAAAAAAAAAAAGAGATGGGATGATGAGGGAAAGGAGAAATATACTCCTTAAAAGGAGAAAACCAAAAAGTCAAGGGATCTTAATGCCGGGATCCCAGGCATTAAGAAGTGTGAACTGATCCAACAGATGAAAGGGACGTGACCGTGGGACCACACCATTGTCAGAGTATTCTCTGTAAGGTGCTGTGTTGGACACTGGCAAACACTGCTTTCCAATTTCAAAGCCTACACAGGCTGACATGAAGCAGCTCAGTGAGGACCTCATTTGAATCTCACCACAGCCTACAGAGGTGAGCACAGCAGAGAAGAATCCTGTCCTCAGGGATGGAACTATGGTTGGAAATATTTAAATGAGGTTCCCATGGCTAATATGGCTGCCAGGGTGGCTTGGTGGTAAAGAATCTGCTTGCCAAGCAGGATGTGTGGGTTGGATCCCTGGGTTGGGAAGATCCCCCCAAGAAGGAAATGGCAACCCACTCCCAGTATTCTTGCCTGGGAAATTCCATGGACAGAGGAGCCTGGCAGGCTACAATCCATGGGGTTGCAAAGGGTCAGATGCAACTTAGCAACTAAATCACCACCATCACCACCACCACGCCTGGTTGACAAGTGTAGAGGCAGGGGCCAGGCCCTGCTTTTCTGATTTCAGAACCAGCGTCCTTTCCAAGGCAAATGTTAAACTTTGCTCCACCTTGTCATCTGATCTTGACCTGATTTTCCGAATCAAAAGTTTTCTCCATGTTCCATCCCATTTTCCAACCTATACTCTCCTCCCTCCAAGTCACTCAATGGCGTCTTCTAGCACAGAAAGTAATTTTGGTGGGACATGAGCATCACAAGATGAGAAGCCTGCAATGTGGGCCAGGTTGGTAAAAATCCATCATATAGTGTAATTGCTTTCATAGTTTGATCATCATACTACTGGGTTGACCAAAATGTTCATTTAGATTTTTCTGTAAGATGTTATAGAAAAACCTGAACAAAATTTTTGGCCAGCCCAGCATATGAACAAGCAGGGAGAGCCACCAAGCTGTTCCAGACATTTTAAAGTTTTCCAATAACTAAATTGTCAGTTCCTAAATTTAAATGACAATTGATTAAAATAAAATTCAAAATTCATTTCCTCACTTACAGCAGCCACATTTTAAGTGCTCAACAGCCATACATGACCTGTGGCTACCATATTGGATAGCCTAGTTTTATACCATTTGAAATATATTCTTAATCTTTTAACCATTGTTTATCATACCAATGTATTGATCCCCATATTCTTAAAGTAAATAACAATATTCTAATGTTCTATCTTTTCATTCTAGAATGCAACACATCATTCAAACTTGGTAAGATTTTTTTACCTTTAAAAATATTCCTACCATAGCCAAACCATCTTCTTCCAGTTGCTGCACCCTCAAAACTTTCAAATTGGACTGCATTCTGATGTACCAAGTGCAGCTGAAACACCATTAAACAAATTAGTGCCTGATCATATAGGATCACTCCAAAATAAGTTGGTAGCCTTATTCAGCCTCTACTATTTAAACATGTTTCCTCACTTAAAATAAAGCCACTGGTAAAAACATGACAATCTGGTGCAAAATGAGATAGAAACAAAGAATAGGAAGAAACTTATGCAATTAATTATGCAATTAATGGAGCAGCAATTAATATTACTTTGAATAAAGGATTTATCTGGGGAGAAACATTTTAAAAACTTTATAGTAAAATGAGTAACATTTCAGTGAAGGATCAATAGTTATTCATTCTCATCTTGATCTGCAGGAAATACTAAAATCCAAAATCCATTTGTATCAAATTGCATCAAAAGGAGAGAAGATGCTTGTCTTGAGAGAAACAGATTCTTCCTATGGGAATTAGATGGGAATTGAAGACACATTCTTTTTTGAGGCATAACCAGTTGAAATGTGTTTCTATTTTTAATGTAACATTTAAAATTAAATTAGCAGAAAAGTTGTAAGAAGAAATTTTATTTTCTTACATGCTCCCTATTTTTCCCTACAAATTATTTGTTGTCCATCATTCATGAACTTTCTGGCATTGCCACCCCAGAGACTCCCAAGTGAGACACCACAAGATCATGGTTAACTTTGCCTCCTTCTCATTTGAAGAGACTCCAGGTTCTTTTATTTTTATTTTTTGCTTTTATTTTTAAAATGCTTGTTAAAACTTGCTTTCTCTCCTTTGATTGCCACAGGCTCCCATCATCTCCCATGTAGATTAATCTTGTACTGTTGCCTGGGTTAACCTCAAAAAATATGAAGAAACTGACCAATTATTTAGATGATATCATGCTATACCATTCTCTTGTGTTATTTTTAGGCAGTCAGAAGACTGCCTTCCATCTACCCTCTTAATCTTCAGTGGTCACCATTCTTCCTGCTTCTCCCCACAGCATACTCTCTCATGTTGGCCACACTGGATTTTGGACACTTTCTTAACATCTGTTTCTGCACATGATTTTCCTTCAGTCTGGAATGCCCTTCTAATCCTCTTGGAAAACGCCTATTCATCCTTACTGTGATCCACACAGTAATACCCAACACAAATGTCCCCTCCTTAGTGAAATCACCATACATTCCTCTGAACAGTCTCTATCACACCTTCATCTGTGGTTCCACAGTATTTTTAAAAACTTTTTCAAATCATATTTGTTGTATAATTCTAATTTACTGTATGTTTCTCTCACTAGTCTTTGAATTCTGGGAGGCCAAGAATTGAGTTGTTATTTCTAGCACTTAGTGCCATGTCTGGCACATGATTGGCACTTAGTAAATGTTGAATCAATAAATAAATCAACGAATGACAAAATACATACATGTTGCTGGGTGACTAAATCTTTTTCTTGCCTACTAGCCTTTTGCTCTGTACAGTTGACCTTTGAATAATGCAGAGGTTACGGGTGCCAGCCACCTCACAGTTGAAAATCAGCATATTTAATTTTACAGTTGGTTTTCCTCATCCTTGGTTCCACATCTGTAGATTCAACCAACAATGGATGGTATAGTACTGTAGTATGTATTTTTTTAAAAAACCCATGCATAAATGTAAGTAGTATTGCTATTTAATATAAACGTTATTTGTCAAGTCAGTTTCAACACATACAGGAAATGAATTTCTAGCAAAGTTTAAACTTCATGCCCTATCTTCTACATCAGTAATACAATCTATACACAGAGATATATGTATTAACAGAAAATACTATTTATTCTAGTAGATGGAAACATGAATAAAGATGAAAAGAGACACTTATTGTACACTCAGAGAAGTCCAAGGAGGATCCAGCCATCCTGCTTCTGGGTATATACTCAAAAGAATTGGAAACAGCATCTTGAAAAGATATTTGTACACCCATGTTCATAGCAGCATTATTTACAATAGCCAAAAGGCAGCTGCCATGAAGAGATGGAGACAAACAAAATGTGGTATATACAGCTGACCCTTAAACATCATGGGTTTGAACTGCACAGGTCTGCTTATACGTGGATTTTTTTTTCCTTAAGTAAATATTCCAGTACTACATAATCTGCAGCTGCGTGACTCTGCAGATACAGAGGAACTGCAGATATGGAGGGCTGGCTTTAAGGTACACTTGGATTCTCAATTTTGTAGAGGGTTGGCGCTCCTCCGTGTTGTCTAAGGATTAACTGTACATACAATGGAATATTATTTCTCTTTAAAAGGAATGAAATTCTTATACATGTTACAATAAGAACCTTGAAACATTATGCTCAATGAAATCATCCACTCATTAAAAGACAAATACTGTATGACTCCACTTAAATGAGGCACCCAATAGTCAAAATTCATAGAAACAGAAGTAAAATGTTCATTGCCAGGGGCTGGAGGGGTCGGGGGAGGGGGGGAATAAGCNCTGACCCTTAAACATCATGGGTTTGAACTGCACAGGTCTGCTTATACGTGGATTTTTTTTTCCTTAAGTAAATATTCCAGTACTACATAATCTGCAGCTGCGTGACTCTGCAGATACAGAGGAACTGCAGATATGGAGGGCTGGCTTTAAGGTACACTTGGATTCTCAATTTTGTAGAGGGTTGGCGCTCCTCCGTGTTGTCTAAGGATTAACTGTACATACAATGGAATATTATTTCTCTTTAAAAGGAATGAAATTCTTATACATGTTACAATAAGAACCTTGAAACATTATGCTCAATGAAATCATCCACTCATTAAAAGACAAATACTGTATGACTCCACTTAAATGAGGCACCCAATAGTCAAAATTCATAGAAACAGAAGTAAAATGTTCATTGCCAGGGGCTGGAGGGGTCGGGGGAGGGGGGGAATAAGCAGTTATTATTTAATGGGTACAGTGTTATAAGGACGGATGGTGGTGATGGTCGTACAACAGTGACTGTAACTAATAGTTAATACTACTGAACTGTACACTTAAAAAAAAAAGCTAAGATGCTAAATTTCATGTTATGTGTATTTCACAATGAAAAAAAAGAAGTCCAATGAGTCCCATACCATTGCTACCAAGAGACTTCCCGGGGCTGTGCGATGTGGCCTGTGCTGACATGAAGCTGTCCCTTTAACTCCACATAAGACCACGGGTCTGGCTCTCACCTGATTTATCTGCAGAGTCTTCAAATTCCACGAGGAAAGAGTACCCATTATTCCAGACGTGGAGGCAGGTGGTCGGGTCATAAGAGATGGTGAGCGGCTGTAAGCCAGGATCGTAGACACTGTCCCTCCACCGGATGTTGATGGGCGACTGGCGCTCACCCGCCGGGACCAGGTCCACTTTCTCCCAGAGGGGGTGCACTAGGAGAAAGCACATCGGGGCTGTCATCGAGAGGCCCACTAGCTGGGATCCTCGCTTCGGGGACCATATGGGCCCACGTAGGCGTGTCCTCTGAGTTCACCTCTTATGGGAGCCAGCTGTGAGGATTAGGCAGACATCTGCAAAGCCTGGCCAGACAGCATTGCTAAGGTCCCTGGAGTTCTGTCCGTCACATGCGTAGCTGTGACACTGTAAGTTCAGGGGTACATGCACACTCTGTCTCACACGACATCACTGGTGCTGATTTTTCTACCCAGACTCAAGCCCCAGGTCTTTGTGGCAAGTCTCTGATAAATCTCAACAAATTTCTTATAATAAAGAGAGCTATGCACATGTGATGGACAGACTCCACGTGTATAATTCAGGTTGTCCAGGGCTCTGCCCTTTAGAAGCAGCATGGATGGGCAAAACCAAGACCAATAGGAAAACCAGACAAAATATGAACTGAGATAAATCATGACCAATGCCCCTCTGTACCTCATCCCACTGCTGAGAATGAGCCTAAGGATTTGAGAAAGTGACAAGGCAGCTGCTGCCCAGTCAAACCCCTCTGTGCATGGCAGGGTCACTGGTACTCCACTTGTGAGGAAAAAACAAGCTTGCCTCCGGTTTCCTCTTACACGGGAGATGGTTCTCTTCCTGAGATAGCTGCCCCAAGCGGGATCCTACAAGTGGCCCACAGTATAGACACAGAGCGTGCCAAGGCAGTTTCTAGACCAGTGGTTTTCACAAGAGGGAGCTATGAGGACCCCAGGGGACATTTGGCAATGTCTGGAAACACTTCAGTTGTCCATCTGGAGGAGGGTGCTACTGACATCTAGTGGGTAGAGGCCAGAGATGCAGCTAAACATCCTCCATAGTAGCAAGATGGGCTTTCTCAAGAATTATATGCCCCCAAGTATCAGTAATGCCAAAGCTGAGAAAGCTTGGTCTAGAGCCAAAAGCAATAGGCAAACTCAGGGTATTCCCTTTTTTCTGCTCAGCTTTTCACATACTGCAGATCATCTCTTCTCCAGAGAGGTCTGAACCCAACGTTTTGGGTTTTCTCCCTCGGTATAAAGTAACTTCTGAAGAACAAGAACTTACTTGAGAGCAGGAGAACTTTCTGTTTCAGAAATCTAAAGTGAAAAATGGGGGGAACTGGCACCATATCATCATTTATTATTGGATTGGAATGCAGATTCCTTGCAGGCAGGAGCCATGGCTTCCTCCCCCATTATTGTGCCTTGTAGCTCCTAATTTGATAAATGCCCTTGAATCTGAGCATGGATTATCCAAATGCTATTGTTGGGTTAAAAAGCTGTATTTGGTAGGTTTTTAGCTTGGTATTTTAAAACTTCCAGAAACCCCCAAAACAGCCCTGAGTTAGTCTTAAAGCTGACCGCCAGCAGAGACCTGACATCATTTCCCCTCTGAGATGCCCAGAGGGAGGCTGAGGCTTTGAGCATTCACACCCTTCAAAACCAGCTGGTGAGAGTCTGTCTCCCATGGAGATCAGGGAAGACAGGAATGATGAGCAGATGCCTAAGACGATGCTCTGTTTCACCTTTAATCGGCCCCCACTTTGTTCAGGAAATGCCTAGAATCTTCTCCCTCACCCACAGCAACAGCAGCCTGAGGAAACCAGGCCTGTTCCTTCAGTGGCTCTTTTATGGTCGTAACACTCCTATAATTTACGCCCTTCAGTTCACAAGTTTAGCTTCCAGGCTTTCTCCCACTCACCTCCTCCTTTAGGAACCCAGACCATCTCCTGACAACTATCAGGGAACCTTTGGTCACGGTCCTCTTTAGTGAAGCCAGCTTTTGCCCAGGGCTTGTTTTACTAAAGATAAATTCACATTTTTGTTCTCTTCTCTCTTCCTGGATTCTAACAAAGTAAAAGTTAAAATGATTTCTTGGTAATTGCTCAGACTTTCCCTCCAAGTAGGAAGGTGATTATATGCGCCAATGGAGCCTGTGTTTCCAGCTTCTTCTGCGGGGAAAATGAAATAAACAGAGCTAGTGATTCCGTCAACCAAGGTTTAAGGGGTGACACCACACTGTCATTAGGAACAGTTCACTAATGTGCTAAGAGCAACACAATCCCTCTAGATCCCATAGTGAAGATATGCTCACCTTTAGTCCTTATGTACTTGACTGGTCACGCTTTGCTTTACTTTGTGCTTGTACCACCTTCGGCTCCTGCCTCTGAGGTGTCCATCTTTCAGCATCATGCCTGCCTTAGCCCCTTTATTCCTATTCCTTCTCAGAAATCAACTTCCCCTCATTCAGTTCAGGTTTGGCTCCTATTTTTGGCTTCTCACCTCTTCAGCAAGTATCATTTCCATACCTCTCTGATTATCCTCTTAAACAATCCCTTCTTATTAATCATTGCATTCTGGTCTTTTCCTTCAAAACGTTTATTACACAGGTATAATGATAATTATATGCATGTATGCATACTTATCTGCTGCCCCTCTAGTTCCCCCCAGCTGGCTTTTAATTACTGCTTGTGGACTGAATGTACAAAATAATGACCATTCTGGGAAGGGTTTGAGAGGATAAGAGGCAGGAAGGCTAGGGGCCCCGAAATGGAGGAAATAGGCTGCAACTGTCAGACATTTTTTCTCTCTCTTAAGCAGCAAGAAGAAACAAACTGCAAGAGTCAGATGTTTTTCCCTTCTCTATACAAAATTAAAAGGTGGTTTCCTTTAAAATTCTGTGTTGCCAAGACAACACCTGGTTCCACCAGAATTTAACTTTTCTCAAACCTTGAGCTAAGCAAACAATGTGTTTTTCTTATGGAAATGTTTTTCTTAAGCTATGTTAATGAACTATGTATTTACCTTAGAAGCGTCTGCCTCCAATGTGGGAGACCTGGGTTCGATCCCCGGGTTGGGAAGATCCTCTGGAGAAGGAAATGGCAATCCACTCCAGTATTCTTGCCTGGAGAATCCCATGGACAGAGAAGCCTAGTAGGTTATAGTCCACGGGGTCGCAAAGAGTCGGACACGACTGAGCGACTTTACCTTCAATTCTGTTTAAGACTCAGAACCCACTTGACAAACCAGTATGTTTTACTCATGCAAATGTTCTCTTAAGCTGTGTTAATAAGACTATGCATTTACTTGGAAACCTGCCTTTCTTCAAGATTCCTGTCAGTCGTTTTAGGGCCCAGGATGACCACCTTGTGCCAGTGTTATCTCAAAATGGATGTTGTGGGTGATGTGCCTGATGCCACTCGGTTTTGAGACATTTCCTTTCTCTATTAGCAGCCTGCTAGTAAGAATATAACTTCCTGCTAAAGACTAGCAGCGGGGCACTCTTTCTGCCCCTTTCTGATGTCTCCGTCAGAAGCTTTCTCTATCTCTTTTATACGTTAATAAAACTTTATTACACAAAAGCTCTGAGCAGTCAAGCCTCGTCACTGGCCCCGGATTAAATTCATCTCCTCTGGAGGCCAAGAATCCTTGCGTCTTTCAAGGCTCAGCAACAACCTTTCAGGTTCATTCCTGTCTTACCTTTATTTCCTTTTACTCCGCTGAGCACTGTTTTTTCCTTAAGGATCTTTGAGGTTTATCTCTTCTTTGCCCTGCCCATGACCACCAGCCTAGTTTAGGCCCCTACACCATACACTTTTCCTCAAAGAAAAGTCCTTTTGCTCACTTTTCCTCCTCTCTTACTGTTAGGGGAAGCACACTGATTGAAACCGCCCACCCTGGCCAGGCACCATGGTAACCATTTGCATAAGTTGTTTTATGACAGGAGATCCTAATAAGGAATACACTAATAAGCCACCACCAACCGGAAGAATTCAGGAAAGGTTGAAAGGAAACACCAGGTGTCCGTCCACGTCCTAGAATCCCTCTCGCTAGCATCCATCTTGGCTGAGTGATGCGTGTGCCACCAGGAAAGACTCTGAATTAGAATGATTGGCCAAAGACCACCCGGAAACTAATCCCATCACCATAAAACCCGAGACTGCGAGCCACTCTCCGGCAGAGTAGTTCTCCTGGGTTTCCTTACCCTACTGCTCTCCAGCCGGGTGCCCTTTCCCAATAAAATCTCTTGCTTTGTCAGCACATGTCTCCTCGGACAGTTCTTTTCGGAGTGTTAGACAAGAGCCCAGTTTCGGGCCCTGGAAGGGGTCCCCTTTCCTGCAACATTACTACCCTCTACTATGTTTTGCCATCCATCAATTTTCCTAATTACCACCTTTATTATGTTGTTCCCATGTTAAAGACTATGTGAAGTTCAAACTTCTGTGTCCAGGCACCAAGGTTTTCATATTAGGAACCCACCATGCCCATCTAATTTTATTTCTCATCCTTCCCAAACTCTGGTCTTGCCACGCTATTCCAGAACCTTGCCAGGTTACTCTCATTGGTCAGTCCGTGAGATGTGCTGAAAATGTAGGGTATAGGATACCCCACTGGGCTTTGAAGACTTACTCATGTAAACTACCTCACTAATAATTTTTATATTGATTACATGTTACAGTGATAATATTTTGGATATACTGAGTATATTATGCACATGTGTGCATGCTCAGTTGTATCTCTTTGCAACACCATGGACTGAAGCCCACCATACACCTCTGTCCATGGAATTTTCCAGGCAAGAATACTAGAGTGGGTTGCCATTTATTACCCCAGAAGGTTCTTTCCTGGGACCAAACCTGCATCCCTTGTGGCTCCTACATTGGCAGGCAGATTCTTTACCACTGTGCCACTTCAGCATTTGACCTGTTTCTTTACCCCTCACTTAGTGTGACTATTAAATCAGAAGAGTACATGTGGCTTGCATTATATATCTTTTGGACATTACTGCTCTATACTGTCATTAACCTTTTCTCCTGTATCTTGCCCTGTACTGTCCTTTTTCTTGAGATGTGCTGTTTCCTCATCAAATTGAACACCATCCTAGCAGGCCTAGGTCTACGGCAGTAAGAGGATACATGGGGACCCTCCATGTGACTGTTGAGGATGGCCACAGAATCACAGACTGCCTTGTTAGAGCATCAGGGCTGTAAGAGGCACTTTGACGCTGAGCCCAGGTAACCACAGCATCACACACAGTTACCCACAGCAGACTAAGGCCCATGTTTCCTGGTGGTCAGTTTAGGGCTATTTGCTAGTGCACTGTAGCTGCAGATACCCCTGAGGCTGTTAATTAAATCCAAAAGGTTCTTAATGCATCCATTGTTTCTCAAGACAATTTGAAAGTTATGGAATACAATATAGTCTGGGTGCTAAGTCACTTCAGTCGTGTCCCACTCTGTGTGACCCCAGAGATGGCAGCCCACCAGGCTCCCTCATCCCTGGGATTCTCAAGGCAAGAACACTGGAGTGGGTTGCCATGTCCTTCTCCAATGCATGAAAGTGAAAAGTGAAAGTGAAGTCGCTCAGTCATGTCAGACTCTTAGCAACCCCATGGACTGCAGCCTACCAGGCTCCTCCATCCATGGGATTTGCCAGGCAAGAGTACTGGAGTGGGGTGCCACTACCTTCTCCATAGTCTGGGTATCCCAGCCCATATTATCAGGGGAATAATGGAATTCTTTGTGAAGACACTGCAAAACAAGCTTTTCTCCAGGCTTTATTTGTGTTCTTCAAAATTAATTAGAGAAATAATAGAACAGTTTTCTAACACAGTTCGGTTATAAAATAGACCAGTCCTGTCAAATAGAAGTTTCTCTGCTAATGGAAATTTCCACAGGTGGCCATACAATCTGAATACATTATTTACATGTAAATACGTACATGTGGCTAATAGCTACATTTTATACATTGCTATTCTATTCCAATTTGTTTTAAAAATAAATGTTCCTCTTCTGTCTACAACTAGGGAGATCACGAATGTTAAGAATCAAAAAAATAGTAACAAATCTGCATCATTTCCATTCTAGATGATATTTTTTATATTTCATTAAATTAAAAATTAGTATTAAACCTATTTCCCAATGGTCTAAGATCTCATACCTAAATGCTTTTTATCAGACAAAAAATTAGGCTAAATTTCACTAGATGATACATGAAATGTAATTGATTTTCTTTTCATTTTGGGTAATTGGTGCAGCCTTTTATCTTTATTTTATCATATTACCAGTCTGCAGGGTTAGGACTGTCAACATTTACTGTCTGTAACTTGAGAGCATAGCAAATAGCAGTTTGAGTTGACACCAGTGATTGCCTGGGGCTGATGGGGAGTGAAGGTAGAGCACGGGGCACAGGCCCGAGTGAAATGCTGCTCTCAATCTGCTATCACCCTCCTCCTCAGTCAGTCCTCACTGTGCTACCCAGATCCTAAAAACGGTCAGACATCTGAGGGGGCTGCTGAGCATATGACGTGATGATGGTGGTGATGACGTGACAGCTGTGGTACTGGAGGTAGCTGCCAGCACTGAGTTCTCACTGTGTGGGACGCGCTCGCTAAGGACTTTGAACACTAACTAACCCCTAGTTTGCCTGGGGCTGATGGGGAGTGAAGGTAGAGCACGGGGCACAGGCCCGAGTGAAATGCTGCTTCTCAATCTGCTATCACCCTCCTCCTCAGTCAGTCCTCACTGTGCTACCCAGATCCTAAAAACGGTCAGACATCTGAGGGGGCTGCTGAGCATATGACGTGATGATGGTGGTGATGACGTGACAGCTGTGGTACTGGAGGTAGCTGCCAGCACTGAGTTCTCACTGTGTGGGACGCGCTCGCTAAGGACTTTGAACACTAACTAACCCCTAGTGGTCCTGGGTCACAAGTGTATTGGGCCTTCTTCTGTGGTACTAAGCTTCCAGAATCAATGAGTATTGTCTTCCTAACCAAATGACGAGGGACCAGGATATCCAAACAGGACATGCTCAGTGGCCCAGGGCACCAAAGACCAATATTCTCCTGGGTGAACCAAGGAGGGATAGTGTAGTATGTGAAAACCACAATCAAACAGTGAGTCTCCCCTGTTTCCTCTAGTAAGTAACAAATAAGAACATTTCATCTGATGTGGGAAATTAACCAAAAGAAGTCCCCCTGGGACTTCCCTGATGGTCCGGTGGCTAAGATCCTGCATTTCCAATTTCGAACTAGATCCCACATGCTGTTCAAAAAGGATCCCATGTGTTGCAACCAAAGATTCCTAGTGCTACAACTAAAACCCAAATAAATAAAAATAAATATAAAAAATGTTTATTAAAAAACAGAGAGAATACCCCACCTACCTAAGCCACTAGTTTTGGGGTTTTGTCAGCACTAAAAGGAGCAAACTATCCTAAAGACATGAGCATACTTGATTTACTTTTAATCATTGTGTAAATACAAAAAAGTAAATACTTTTTGTAAATATAAAAACAAGAAAATAAGGAATACCCTCACAAAAAAGATTTAGTAACTAGATAAATATGACTACTTTTTTCCATTTTTAGCCTTAGACCGCAAAGTGCCAGTGTTGAGAAGCCATTCTGGGGAGGATGTCGGCTTGCTGGTAGGAAGCCACACCCAGCAACCAGAAATTTATTATGACTCAGGCCAGTTCAGTTTAATGAGAACACAGTCAATGATGGAAGAAACAAACTTAGAATAAAAATATATATATGAAGCAGTTTCAAGGCAATGGATTTAGCTAGATTGGCATTGCTCATAAATTCCTTTCTAATGTGCAAATAAGGTCAGAGAGAGTAAACCCAAGGAGGAAAAGTTGAGAAACCTACAATCTGGAAGCAAATCAACATTGGAAAACTTTTGAATTCACTGTGAATGGTGGAAATATAGAAAATTACTTGGCAGATACACTTAAGCAGTGCATGAAACTCATGTCTCCACCACCACACACATTATCCTCTCCTATCATCCCAGGGGTTCTGTGCCAGTGTCTCTTTGCCTCCAGGGAACCTTTAGGGAGGTCTTGAGACAGTTGGGGATGCCATGCAACGTCTGCAGTGCACAGTC
>SJXQ01004474.1:5283-65250 GCA_006408695.1 Aepyceros melampus
CTCCCGCCCCACACCCTCTCTCTGGATTATCCCCGTGCATCAGTCCCAAGCATCCTGCATCCTGCATCGAACCTGGCCTGGCGATTCGTTTCACTTATGATATCACACATGTTACACTGCCACTCTGCCACTATTCACTTTATAATTTTTTTCTATGTTTTCCTTTTTTAATCTTTTTTATTTTAAGCTCATGATGACTTTCTTAGCATTAGAAACACAAACAGTTTTAATTCAAGAAATACAGTTTTATTGACATTCAGTCTTGAAGAAAAATGTTTGCAGAATCTTGAACAAAATACTCTTCTTTCAGAATTAATGACTGACGGTAGTTGAAGAGCTGATTGCTCAAATTTCAGAGACATTAGCATCAAAACAAATGAAGTCAAACTGATAATCTAATTGATTACACTAATAGCTCTGGAATGCTCCAAAGTTAAACCAAGATAATCTCCTCTGACGATCCCTAGATTTTAGGAGTGTCCACCAGTTCATACTAAAGGAGACCAGTCCTGGATGTTCATTGGAAGGATTGATGCTGATGCTAAAACTTCAATACTTTGGCCAACTCATGCGAAGAGTTGACTTATTGGAAAAGACCCTATGCTGGGAGGGCTTGGGGGCAGGAGGAGAAGGGGACAACAGAGGGTGAGATGACTGGATGGCATCACCGACTCGATGGACATGAGTTTGGGTGAACTGCAGGAGTTGGTGATGGACTGGGAGGCCTGGCATGCTGCAATTCATGGGGTCTCAAAGAGTAGGACGTGACTGAGAGACTGAACTGAACTGACTGAGCGACTGAACTGAACTGATGAGGGGAAGTGCTGCACTGAAATAGAGTAACACTAAGTAACCACTGGGAAGCCAAGACACACAGAGATTTTAAAAGGTAAATAAAATATTTGTTGTTGTTTAGTCATGTCCTACTCTGTGCGACCCCATAGACCCCAGCCCACCAGGCTCCCCAGTCCCCGGGGATTCTCCAGGCAAGAACATTGGAGTGGGTTGCTATTGCCTTCTTCTAACTGTAGCAGTAACAGTTGCTAAGTCCTGTCCCCAAAGACTGTAGCCTGTCAGGCTCCTCTGTCCATGGGATTTCCCAGGCAAGAATATTGGAGTGGGTTGCCATTTCCTTCTCCAGATGATCTTTCTGACCCAGAGTTCAAATCCAAGTGTCCTGCACTGGGAGGTGGACTCTTGACGACTGAGCCACCAGCAAAGCCAAAATAAAATATAAAATTTGCCAAATTGCCTTTTTGTTTTCCACTCAAGAACTATAGTCTAGGGTAGAGATGTGGGAAAAGAGCAGAGGAGAAGGAAGAAAGATGGAAGAAAAAAAAGTTTATTCTCACAATAAAGAAACAGTCCAGAGATGTGGGAAAAGAGTGAGGAGAAGGAAGAAAAATGGGGAAAAAAAAAGTTTATTCTCACAATAGAGAAACAGTCCAGTCTGTTGTAGGAAGAACAGATTCATTTATAAAGAATTTTGCCACAAACATGAGTTATCAGCAGAAGAGTTTAGAGTCAGCAGCTTCATCCTGTTGGCTTTATTCTTCTAGTGTATCCTGGGGCTGCCAGGCAGTGCTGGAGGCAGAGCTGCCAATCTGAGGCGCATGTCTGCTCGTGTGTTCCGTTAGGTTCCACTTGCAGTATCCTCAGTGACACACCATGCTGTTGTACCAGATGCTTTTCTTAGAACAACATTTTGGAAATTTAGCCTAAGCTATTCTCTTGAATGATTATAGACATCCCATTTGCCTTGTTTATATCCTTTTCCATTAAAAACATTTTTCCTTTCTATCTTTTTTATCACTCAAAAGTTGAGTTATCATATGTCTCTGTTCTCGTGACTTAGCAAAGAATTAATAATTTATCCTTTTCCATGTTTCCTACTTCATTCTTTTCAAATCCTTACTATGCTTGACAAAATAGATTTTGAATATAACTAAACTATTTTAATACCCTTTAATGTATTTTTTTTTCTATTTTCTCTTTTCTGTATGAGAATATCACTGCATGGGTAGCTTAAAAGAGACCTCCACTGCAGCTTTTACAGTCACTATTTTCAAATCTCTACTGATTTATATAAATGGCTCTTTCAGTTATTTGACTGTACTATAAGCAGTGTACATTTGCTCTACTGATTTAATCACATCAAGAGTAAGATTTAACTGCTTTAATCTATTTTCCCAGAATTTAAAACAAAACAAAAAACCTCATTCCTGGTTGTGTGGAACTCTAGGATGTTATTATAGTGGAATGTCATGATGTTTTTAAAAAGAAGCAAATGAACCAAAATACCAAGACAAAAGTCTATGGTATCTGAGATGTATTGGAATCTCTGAGGGGACTCAGGTAAGCGAGGGGACAACAGACCAACAGGGCTGCTGGCATCTTGTTCGCCACCTAAGTCCACCCAGAGAATAAGAGCAGTAGCAGAGGGAGCAAGCTGAGGTGCTCACAGGTGGCAGAGAAGCTCATACAGGAAGGAGGAAGGTCAGTCTTTCTAGAAAAATGTAGCTCTCCAGTGCAGTCTTTCCGATTTCCATTCTTGATACAGATGTGGCACATTAGGATTCCCTTCAATTGCAAACAGTAGAAAAATGCAAAATAACAATGGCTTATATAGGATGGGAATAACTTCTCTCTTGTGGAGAAATTCATAGACAGTCAAGCACTGAGACGGAAACTGTATTCCAAAAAGTTGACAAAGCTATATGTAATCCACAGCTCTGCCATTTCTAGTTTATGGCCAATGTCCTCAGAGTACAAAACATCAGTGAGCATCAAAATACAAAGCAAGGACTTCCCTGGTGGTACAGTGGATAAGAATCTGCCTGCTAATTCAGAGGACCCCGGTTCAATCCCTCGTCTGAGAAGATTCCACATGCTGCAGAGGAACTAAGCCTTTGGGCCACAACTTCTGAGCCAGCAAGCTGCAATCAGTGAAGCCTGTGTATCTAGAGCCTGTGCTCTGCAAGAGTAGCCGCCACATTGAGAAACCAGTACATGGAGACCAAGAGTAGCCCCTGCTCGCTGCAGTTAGAGAAAGCCTGTGTACAGCAAAGACCCAGCGCAGAAACACACACACACACACACACACACACAAAGCAGTAAAAAACACAGTACCATGTCTGTGTTTCAGGAATTACCATGAAGAAATCTATGAAGAAGAAAAAGAGATCAAATGTTGTGTACCAGCTGTCTCCTTTTAAGGAAGGTCCTAGAAGCTATCATTGTCACACTCATGCTAACAATTAATTGGCCAAAACCTCATCTCATATCACACCAAACTGCAAGAGATTATAGACAATGTATCTTTTCCCACTCTGCCTGGACATTATCCCAGAGTATTTCTCAACACAGAAAGCTATGTAATCAATGTGAAAAAGCCAGAGTGGAAGTACAAATGCTGTACTAATTGCTTCTTTATTATTGGTTGTGGCAATCAAATCCAAATGAGTTTGATTGAAATTGAAAATAGGGAAGATGCAGTATACTCTGTTGTTATGGTAACTGAGATAGTTGAAATATGTGCATTATTTTCACAGCATAAATGATATACTTCTAAGTATATATTTTGAAAATTTGCTGCAGTGTTTGCTTAATAACCAGAGTATAAAGGAATATTTGTTTCTCAGTTGGCAAAAATCACAGTTTTGACTGATTTGACGAAATTTTAGCAGCTCTGTAATTTATTTGATTTAACTTAATTTTCATCTTATCCTCACAATGAGTAACTTGAAATGAAATTTAAAGGTCTAAACAGGAAGAATTTAAATCTGAATGTGTTGGTTGGTCAACATAATTTTAACTTGCAATTCAGTAACAGATAAATAAGTCATTTCACTGGATCTGAGCCATCTCAAAGAGAACATCGTCAATTGCACAGTTACTAGAGATTTAAAATAAACTACAGGACTTCCTGGGCTTCCCAGGTGAAGTTAGTGGTAAAGAGCCCTCCTGCCAATGCAGGAGATGTAAGAAATGCAGGTTCAATCCCTGGGTGGGGAAGGTCCCCTGGAGGAGAGCATGGCGACCCACTCCAGTACTCTTGCCTAGAGAATCCCATGGACAGAGGAGTCTGGTGGACTCCAGTCCATAAGGTCTGTATGGGACAAAGAGTCACCACTGAAGTGACTTAGCGTACACAGGACCTCCTCGGTGGCCTAGTGGTTAGAATTCTGAGCTTTCACCGTGTTGGCCTGGGTTCAGTCTCTGGTTGGGGAGGGTCCTATAAGCTGTGAGGTGTGGTGAAGAGAAAAACTTAAAAAATAATAAAGTAACCTACAGATTAAGGTTATGTTCTTATAGTCCACAAAATGTTATAGTCCACATATTCATAAAAACATTTTGTTTATGATATGTGCATGTATAAGATATATATAAGAAATATATATATATACACACACACATACATATGGATTATTGGGTATAAAGTTGTGAAAGATAAGCAAATTTTAAACTTTTGACCATAGTTGAAACTTTATGTTTTCAAAAACTAAAATTTAAAATGTTTCGTGTTTGTGATAACTGCATCATGGTCATATAGATGGTAACGTGAGGGGAGACTGAGTGAGAGATACACAGGGACTCTCAGTGCTTCACAACTCTTCTGTAAATGTTATATTATTTAAAGTTTTCTAAATGGCAGGTCTTAAATACACTAGAAACACTTATTCAGAGTTTTATTGGTGTTATGGCTAATATGTTAATAATGTTACATACAGAAAGACAAGGAAAATAGTCTGAATATGGCTACTAGGTCATTCACATTCAGCCTTATCAGCTTGACCTCAGGCTGGAGTGTAACATCTCCCTGACTTAGATACTTGGTTATATTCAGAATTTAAATCAAATACCAAGAGCACTGAAATATTGAGGACTCACTATGTGTCAGGAAATGATAAAGTCCCTTAACCTTTCTTCACCGGCTCCAAGTGGCTTAGAGAAAGCACAGCTTACACTCATGAGTGGGGATCTATAGCTTCAAAAGGCAAGTGTGAAAGTATTTAATACAATGATTCATTAAAATGTTGAAATAAATAAAAATTAATTCAGCTTTCCTTTTAGCTTAATTATTTTCCTACCTTCTTATTCATTATTGAAGCTAAAACCATTCCCCCAGGTACCCAAGAGAAAAACTAACTCAGAAATGTATGATTTTGTAACAGAGATACAGCCTTGTTTACATTCAACCCTCTTCTCCATTGAGCCCTGCAGTTCAGCTTGATCTGAACTGTTCAGCATCAGCTCCCGCGTAGTCTCTACCTACGTGGGAGCAAAACAACCTTTTGTTGTTTGCTCATATGATTCATTCCATACAGCACAATCACATTTTCCTAGTGCAAGTCAATATCTCTGGACCTTCCCTGAAATATGCTGTCCCACCTCACATACATACAAACATATTCAAGGAGTTTTAACACCTAACACTGAACTTCAGTTCTACTCAGTGCAAAAAATCGAAAACATTCACTATAGGCTCTGAACTAAAGGAGAAGGCAGTGGCACCCCACTCCAGTACTCTTGCCTGGAAAATGTCATGCACAGAGGAGCCTGGTAGGCTGCAGTCCATGGGGTCGCCAAGAGTCGGACACGACTGAGTGACTTCACTTTCACTTTTCACTTTCATGCATTGGAGAAGGAAATGGCAACCCACTCCAGTGTTCTTGCCTGGAGAATCCCAGGGACAGGAGAGCCTGGTGGGCTACAGTACATAGGGTCACGAAGTGTCAGACATGACTGAGCAACTTAGCATGCACGCATGCACACATGGTGCTGTATTTCAGAGATGGCACCCTGAAGGAAATGTGAACAGGTGAGAGTCCTTGCAGGAGCTCAGACACAGAGCTCAATCCCTCTTGGCCAGCTGTAGTCAGCTCCTAGCCCAGAGCCTTGAACTGGTACTGTGTTCAGCATGAGCAGGTCACGTGAATACTGTGTGTTGGCAAGATAGATTCTGACTGTCCCTTTGTGCCTAGTCTCATTAAAGAAATATTTTCCAGCCAGCAAGAAGTGATGCCATGGTGTCCTCCTGAGCCTGTCCTCATCATAGGGTCCCCAAACAAAGGTAATAATATAAACACGAGCCCTGAGATTCTTAGGGGTATGTGGCCTACTCCCTAAGAAACAGGACTGGGAAGTAGGGAGAGGGGCTGGTAATGGGAATCCTTTTCCAGGTTCTGGATTGTCCCTTCTGGAAAGTTCTGCTAACTTGGCAGGTCCCAGCTCTGGAGGGAAAAGGACTTAGAGAGTTTTGAAGAAGGCACTCACTCCAAAAATCAGCAGGGTTAAATGTAGAGTTCCATCATGCAGAATGTTGTAAAAAATCCCTTTCTCCCAAGTGGTAATAGGAAGAAGTTAAAAATATATCTTTCCCAGTTTTGCCCAGTGTTTAAATTACCTTAATGACCTAGGGCAGAGTAAGGTGTTAGGGAAAAACTTCAGGAGAATTTAGGGAACATTGCTATGGAAATCCAAGAAATGTGGGAAAAAGACCCTAATAATAGAAATGGCTACCTTTTCCTTCAGCCATCGAAATGAAATTTTAAAAGTTCATTTGCTTGTCCTTGCACCTGCCTACACCTTGGTCCCAGTTATCCAAATTGACTCTCATAGCAGTATCTACATGATGAGGAGTGTTTCTTTCATCCTCACACTTTCTGATCCATGTTCTCTTCTGATAACCTTATGAATAATGCTTAAAGTTGGCTCACTTAAATCATAATTTTTAACTCCCTTATTACCTATCTGAAGGTTCAAATACCTGAGTTCAGTTCAATTCAGTCACTCAGTCCTGTATGGCTCTTTGAGACACTATGGACTGTAGCACACCAGGCCTCCCAGTCCATCACCAACTCCCAGAGTTTGCTAAAACTCATGTCCATTGAGTCAGTGATGCCATCCAAACATCTCATCCTCTATTGTCCCCTTCTCCTCCTGCCTTCAATCTTTCCCAGCATCAGAGTCTTTTCAAATGAATCCGTTCTTTGCATCAGATGGGCATCAGGTATTGGAGCTTCAGCTTCAACATTAATCCTTCCAAAGAATATTCAGGTCTGATTTTCTTTAGGATGGACTGGTTGGATCTCCTTGCAGTCCAAGGGACTCTCAAGAGTCTTTTCCAACACCTTAATTCAAAAGCATCAATTCTTCAACACTCAGCTTTCTTTATAGTCCAACACTCACATGCATACATAACTACTGGAAAAAGCACAACTTTGTCTAGATGGACCTTTGTTGGCAAAGTAATAATGTCTCTGCTTTTTAATATGCTGTCTATGTTGCTCATAACTTTTCTTCCAAGGAAAAAGTGTCTTTTAATTTAATGGCTGCAGTCACCATCTGCAGTGATTTTGGAGCCCCCCAAAATAAAGTCTGACACTGTTTCCACTGTTTCCCTATCTATTTCCCATGAAGTGATAGGACCAGATGCCATGAGCTTAGTTTTCTGAATGTTGAGCTTTAAGCCAACTTTTTCACTCTCCTCTTTCACTCTCATCAAGAGGCTTTTTAGTCCTCTTTCCTTTCTGTCATTAGGGTGATCTCATATGCATATCTGAGGTTATTGATATTTCTCCCAGCAATCTTGATTCCAGCTTTTGCTTCATCCAGCCCAACATTTCTCATGATGTACTCTTCATATAAGGTAATAAGCAAGGTAACAATATACAGCCTTGATGTACTCCTTTCCCTATTTAGAACCAGTCTGTTGTTCCATGTCCAGTTCTAACTATTGCTTCCTGACCTGCATACAAATTTCTCAAGAGGCAGGTCAGGTGGTCGGGTATTCCCATCTCTTTCAGAATTTTCCATAGTTTGTTGTGATCCACACAGTCAAAGGCTTTGGCATAGACAATAAAGCAGAAGTAGACGCTTTTCTGGAACTCTCTTGCTTTTTCGATGATCCAGCGGATGTTGGCAATTTGATCTCTGGTTCCTCTGCCTTTTCTGAAACCAGCTTGAACATCTGGAATTTCATGGTTCATGTATTGCTGAAGCCTGGCTTGGAGAGTTTTGGGCATTACTTTCTAGCATGTGAGATGAGTGCAATTTTGCTATACTTCGAGCACTCTTTGGCATTGCCTTTCTTTGGGATTGGAATGAAAACTGACCTTTTCCAGTCCTGAAGCCACTGCTGAGTTTTCTAAATTTGCTGGCATATTGAGGGCAGAACTTTCACAGCATCATCTTACAGGATTTGAAATAGCTCAGTTGGAATTCCATCACCTCCACTAGCCTTGTTCGTAGTGATGCTTCCAAAGGCCCACTTGACTTCGCATTCCAGGATGTCTGGCTCTAGGTGAGTGATCACATTACTGAGAATATCTGGGTCATGAAGATCTTTTTTGCATAGTTCTTCTGTGTATTCTTGCCATCTCTTCATAATATCTTCTGCTTCTGTAAGGTCCATACATTTCTGTCCTTTATTGAGCCCATCTTTGCATGAAATGTTCCCTTGGTATCTCTAATTTTCTTGAAGAGATCTCTAGTATTTCCCATTCTATTGTTTTCCTATATTTCTTTGCATATCACTGAGGAAGGCTTTCTTATCTCTCCTTGCTATTCTTTGGGACTCTGCATTCAAATGAGTATATCTTTCCTTTTCTCCTTTGCCTTTCACTTCTCTTCTTTTCATAGCTATTTGTCAGGCCTCCTCAGACAGCCATTTTGCCCTTTTGCATTACTTTTCTTGGGGATGGTCTTGATCTCTGCCTCCTGTACAATGTCACCAACTTTATTCCATAATTCATCAGGCACTCTGTCTATCAGATCTAATCCCTAGAATCTATTTCTCACTTTCACTGTATAATTAATTGTAAGAGATTTAAGTCATATCTGAATGGTCTAATGGTTTTCCCTACTTTCTTCAATTTAAGTCTAAATTTGTTCATTATCTGAGCCACAGTCAGCTCCCAGTCTTGTTTTTGCTGAGTGTATCTTTGGGTGTAAAGAATATAAGCAATCTGGTTTTGGTGATGTCCGTGTGTAGATGTCTCTTGTGTTATTGAAAGAGGGTTTTTGCTATGACCCTGCATTCTCTGGTCATAGCAAAACTCTATTGGCAAAACTCTATTAGCCTTTGCCATGCTTTATTCTGTACTCTAAGGCCAAGTTTGCCCGTTACTCCAGGTATTTCTTGACTTCCTACTTTTGCATTCCAGTCCCCTATAATGAAAAAGACATCTTTTTTGTGTGTTAGTTCTAGAAGGGCTTACCGGTCTTCATAGAACCATTCAGCTTCAACTTCATCAGCATTATTGGTTGGGGCATAGACTTGGATTATTATAATATTGAATGGTTTGCCTTGGAAATAAACAGAAATCATTCATCATTTTGAGATTGCATCCAAGTACTGCATTTCAGACTTTTTGTTGACCATGATGGCTACTCCATTTCTTCTAGGGGATTCCTGCCCACAGTAGTAGATATAATGGTCATCTCAGTTAAATTATCCATTCCAGTCCATTTTAGTTAGCTGATTCCTAGAATGTTGATGTTCACTCTTGCCATCTCCTGTTTCACCACTTCCAATTTGCCTTGATTCACGAACCTAACATTCCAGGTTCCTATGCAATATTGCTCTTTACAGCATCGGACTTTGCTTCTATCACCAGTCACATCCACAGCTGGGTGTTGCTTTTGCTTTGGCTCTGTCACTTCATTCTTCCTGGAGTTATTTCTCCACTGATCTCCAGTAGCATATTGGGCACCTACTGACCTGGGGAGTTCATCTTTCAGTGTCCTATCTTTTTGCCTTTTCATACTGTTCATGGGGTTCTTAAGCAAGAGTACTGAAGTGGTTTGCCATTCCCTTCTCCAGTGGACCGTGTTTTGTCAGGACTCTCCACCATGACCCATGCGTCTTGTGTGGCCTTAATGGCATGGCTCATATATTCATTGAGTTAGACAAGGCTGTGGTCCATGTGATAAGACTGATTAGTTTTCTGTGATTGTGGTTTTCAGTCTGTCTGCCCTCTGACAGAGAAGGATAAGAGGCTTATGGAAGCTTCCTGATTGGAGAGACTAACCAAGGGGGAAACTGAATGTGTACAAATACCTCATTTGTACACATTAACTTCCTGTGTTATTTGAGAATGCTGCATATGAAAAGGTTCCTAATCAAAAACCACTCCAAAAAATCTCAATATTACTTCTTCTTTACTTCAGATAACCCCTGTTTTATGATTGATTTCAGCCACAAAACTCCCCTGTCCCATGAGAGGATTTAGCCTTCAAACTGGTATTTGGAGCATCGTCATGCCTGCATTCCTGAAATATAGCTCCCCACTTCCTTATTTGTGATCTTTCCACAGACCCTATATACATGCAATTACACGAGGCTCTATTATTGTCCACGGAACAAATTGTGGGCCAAAAAAGTAAAATACTCAGTGCTGTTTAAATGTATAAATATGCACAGCAGCTCAATGTGTTTTTTATTGGATCAACAACATGCTTTTACATTGTGATACTGTCAAAACCCCCTGATATTTCAAAGCTGGGAACATTCACACTGGAGAAAGAGGAAGAGTTGCTCCCGATTATGTCGATGACCTCTTTGTAAAAATGTTGCCAGCTTCTTTGCATAAAGCAGCACAAAAGAGTGCATAAAGCAGCCCAAAGAGTGCCTGCCCAAGAACAAAACTCTGGAACAACCCAACCGGGGTCCATTGCACTAACCTATGGCTTTGATACTGTTTCCTTATCTGCAAAGGAAATATTATTATTAATACCCAATACAGTTCAGAGGAGTGAATGAGATTAATTTAAAGCACTTAGGTCACTGCCTGAGTCATATTGGCGTTGCTATCTTTACATTCGAGTGAGGCAATCATAGTGATATGTTTATAACTTATCCACAAGATGGGCTTTCCAGATAGCAGTGTTAAAGAATTTGTCAGCTAATATAGGACATGCAGGAGACTCAGTTTCGATCCCTGGGTTAGGGAAGATCCCCGGAGAGGAAATGGCAACCCATTCCTCTATTCTTTCCTGGGAAATCCCATGGACAGAGTAGCTTGGCAGGCTAACATGGGGTCGCAAAAAGTTGGACATGACTTAGGTACTGAACATGCATGTACACCCACAGAATTAATATAAAGAAAAATTCATTTTTGTAGTCTAAGTTGCTAAAAGAAATTGAAATTAAAATAATAAAATTGTCAATAATTTGTGTTTCCTTGACTCAGCCCTTTGGGCATTTCAGCCAGCTTAGTTCTGTGGTTCTCCACGTACTCTTCCTGGGCCAGCAGCATTAGCATCACCTGAGGAAGGAGCTAGAAATGCACATTCTTGGGCCTCACTCTGGGGCTGACTGAAAACCACTGTTTTAGTGCGATTAGAGGAAAGCCGACCAAAGCACTGTACTTAGCATCATGTAGAGGGAAAGAGAAATCTGATATTGATACTTTCCTCATTTTTGGATGTTTCTGCTTATAGAAATCAGATCAAACTATATGTTTAAAAATAAAGTTGAATATTTATTTCACAAGGTATTTCCTCTGATGTTTTCTGTGTTTAGGGAGGTGCTCATCCCTGAACTCTAATGTACACCCAGAATCAGCCTGTTTTCTCCACCTGTCTCTCTTCTCACCCATGTGTCCCCTGGACCCTAGTCTCCTTTCTGTCACAGAACTTTTTTCTCCACACCTCTTAGCCTGCTCAGTTTTATATGTGCATCCAAATGTACTCACCAATACAGGCCTCTTCTCCTTCCCACTCAAACAGCTGGAGCCTCCATCACTGCCAGAGAACCCAGAGAAGCTCCAAGTGCCAAAGACAATGTCTGTGTAAGAGTCTCCGTCTTAGCACAGTTCACACTATTCCTCTGCCTAGAATGGTATTCATGTTTTTACATCTTCACGTTGTCTCTTCTGAAGACCTTTTTCTTAGATATCATTTCTCTGGAGTCTTTCTATGACCACTCATCAAAAATGGCCACTCGCCTCCCTCCAAGAACTCTCCAATCCATTCTTCTGCTTTATTTATTTTAGAATTAATTACTTCTATCCCTTATATTACATAATTCTTAATTGACCACCTTTGATCTTAGATTCTAAACAGATCTTTGCTCCAAACCAATATGTAGCAAATAACAGACACACAATGAAATGAGCATTCTAATTTAAAACTCTGAAATGCCTTTTTTTCTATAAAAATTGATATATACACAATACTTACTTCAAGACACAAATATTCATTGAGTGCCTAACGCCTTCTGGGCATTTGACAAAGCACTGCGTAGGAAGAATAACAGGCTAATATCCCTGCATTCTAAGAATGTGCATCCCAATGGTTATAGATATAGTAACAAGGGTATGCAGTGGCTTGTGAATGCTAAGACCAATTTCACAGATCAGGAAAGGTTTTTAAGAAGAAATGATAAAATTTGCATTTATTTTGAAACTGATAAATATGTTTTCCAGAGGCAAACATTTATATTTTGTATAACTATTATAAAGAGCATGCTTTATTCAGATTAGTTCAAATCACACTTTCAATAGCAAAATAGATTTGCCTCATTTACTCTTTCTTTTAAATAAAGAGTTCATTAACTTAAGAGCATATCAAATATATCTTGGAGACATCTTCTCATTGAAATCCTTTAACATCCTTCTATCCTTTTGACACAGAAATCAGAAAGTCGTTTGACTTCTCCCTCCCCTTCAGCTCTCACATCCAAGCTATCCTTAAGTCATATCCATGGGATCTCCTGAATTTCTTAAATTATTTTCTCCATATACATTCTCACTGTCAGTATCTTCTCTTTAACTCTCATAATTTCTTTCTAAACAATTAGAACAACTTCCTAACTGATTTCTCTGAATGTTGTTTTCATCCCTGGTGATGAGAGGGAGGCCTGGTGTGCTGTGATTCATGGGGTTGCAAAGAGTCAGACATGACTGAGCAACTGAACTAAACTGAACTGAAACATCTACAGGATAACATTAGAGCATGCTCTTTGGGCAAAACAAATCAGATTACACTGATTACATTTCTCCTTTGTTTGAACTCTTTATCATTATCTCTATTGGTAAAATAATTATGTATCCCAAAATGTTGATCCAAATGCAGTCCAGTTTTATAATCCATTGTCCTAGTGTGATTATTTGTAGTGTTCCTTTTGCTCTTATAAGTGGTTTGAATAACAAATTATATAATTTCTCTTTTCATTGCCTTCATTATTTAGTTTGAATTCTATATTTTGTATATGCAAAGACTTCACTCACAATATGAATCTTTCTATTAAGAGAAATAAGATTGATCTCATACTCTGATTTGTGTTATAAAATCTGAGTGCATCAAAACATTTTTGTCCACTTAATTTTCAACACCATGTTTGGCAGTGAATAGGCATTTAATGATTATCGCATTTTGAATAGTTATATCTACAACTAAAGTTTTGTTATTAGTGATTGTTGTTCAGTTGCTAAGTCACATCTCACTCTTAAGCTTCCCTGTCCTTCACTGTCTCCTGGAATTTGCTCAAATTCATGATTGAATCAGTGATGCCATCCAACCATCTCATCCTCTGCTGCCCCCTTCTTTTTTTGCCCTCAATCTTTCCCAGCATTAAGATATTTTCCAGTGAGTCATCTCTTTGTATCAGGTGGCCGAAGTATTGGAACTTCAGCTTCAATCCTTCCAAATGAATATTCAGGATTGATTTGCTTTGGATTGACTGGTTTAATCTCCTTTCAGTCCAAGGGATAGTCCAAGTGTATTATCCTCTGATTACTGGGTATAGCCATATGGTTTTTGACCTTCTTTTAGGTATGTTAATTTACTCTAACAACAAACTATTATTGACCACCTACTCTGTATCGGTTCAGCAAAGCCCTGGTAATGCTTGGAGCCAGAGAAACTGAAAGAAAAAAAGAAACCAACAGAGGTATAATCAAATAAGGGCACAAGTGTTATAAGAAGATGCTATAATTAGATTCAAGGTACAGTAAGGGCACAAAAGAGGATGTGATCAAACATCAGGGAGCACAGAGAAAAGAAGGTTCATGAAAGAAAGGACAATTTAACTGAATCTGGGAAGATGTACCATTGTTTCTCTGAGGGACAATTTGGAGGAGGCTATCTCGCCCATAAAGAATCAGCCTGCAATGTGGGAGACAAAGATCTGTCTAGTCAAAGCTTTGGTTTTTCCAGTAGTCATGTATGGATGTGAGAGTTAGGCTATAAAGAAGGCTGAAAGCAGAAGAATCAATGATTTTGAACTGTGGTATTGGAGAAGACTCTTGAGAATCCTTTGGACAGCAAGGAGATCAAACCAATCAATCCTAAAGGAAATCAATCCTGAATGTTCATTGGAAGGACTGATACTGAAGCTGAAGCTCCAATACTTTGGCCAACTGATGTGAAGAATGGACTCATTGGGAAAGACCCTGATGCTGGGAAAGATTGAAGGCAGGAGGAAAAGGGGACGACAGAGGATGAGATGTTGGATGGCATCACTGACTCGATGGAGATGAGTTTGAATAAGTTCTGGAAGATGGTGAAGGACAGGGAAGCCTAGCATGCTGCAGTCCATGCGGTCAGAGTTGTACGTAACTGAGTGACTAAACAACAGCAACTCCACATTTATTGGAGATAGTTCTTCTAGATTTTGAGTTCTAGGTAAGGAACTGTAAATACTGACCTGAATGGGCCAAGCTCTGCTCAAGGAATCTTGGCTCCAGAGAGGAAAGCAAATTCAACTTCACCTTGATTGCATAGAAATGTGAAGCTTTATAGTGTTCTCTATTGCTTTTAACCTTACTATGTTTATTTTCTCCTTTTGGTACCAGATCAGAACTTTCTGACATATTTCAATTATTAAATTCAGTCTAGGATATATTAGGTGTCTCAGATGGGGTAAAGCATCTGCCTACAATGTGGGAGACCTGGTTTTGTCCCTGGGTCAGGAAAATTCCCTGGAGAAGGGAATGGCTATCCACTCCAATATTCTTGCCTGAAGAATCACTTGGGCAAAGGAGCCTGTTGGGCTACAGTCCATGGTGTTGCAAAGAGGTGGACAGGACTGAGTGACAAAATGCTTTTACTTTTTTCAGGAAATGTTAAAGCTTCAGCAGCAAAACCACTTCAAACTTTCCCTTACCTCACATTAGGCTGGACATGTCACTCCAAAGAGCTGTGGTGAGAAGAGGGAGGACTATGTCTCTGGAGAGGCCTCTCTCTCCCCTCCTTTGGAGTCTGTAGAGATGAATGTAGGCACCGGTTTCCTGTACATGGTATGAGCACATCCTTGATCCATTTGTTTTCTTCCAGTTCTATCAATTAATGGTAGCCTTTGCTGATACTGGTGGCAAAGCTGGTAAAGAGTCCGCCTGCAATGTGGGAGACCTGGGTTCTATCCTTGTGCTGGGAAGATCCCCTGGAGAAGGAAAAGGCTAGCCACTCCACTATTCTGGCCTATCCACGGGGTCGCAAAGAGTCAGACATGACTGAGCGACTTTCACTCCACTTCACTTCACTTTGTTGATATGGTGTTCGTGGGCAGTATCACTTTCTCCTGGTCTCTTGTTCCTTATGGAGCCAAGGTGTCATCCCTCACATAGCCCTACTCCATGTGCTTCAGTGATGAGTCTCCCAGAAGCTCTACACCTCTCTCCTCCAAGCTCTGTCCTCCTTCACTGGAGGTATAGGAAGTACTGGGTGTGATCTCCTTGCTCCAGGGCTGAAGGGGACTGTAGTGGAGAGACTCTTATCCAAGTCTTCTCAGGCACACATCATCTCTTCCTTTCAAGGACTTTAGGTGATATGTGGCTTCCATCATCAGAAATCTCTAAATCAGAAACTGGCCCTAGTCACTATGTGTAGGTGATTCAGATGGTTAAAGAGTCTGCTTGCAATGCACAAGGCTTAGGTTTGATCACTGAGTCAAGAAGATCTCCTGGAGAAGGAAATGCTACCCATTCCATTATTCTTACTTGGAGAATTCCATGGACAGAGAAGCCTGGAGGGCTACAATTCGGGGGTTGTAAAGAGTCAGACACGACTGATTGATTAACACTAACAGTGTCTACATCCCCCTTTTAACAAATGGATCCATGTCAATTTTGTGACCACACCAAAAAATTTTATATATCCTGTAGCTCAGCAACCATCCACCCAAGGCAACAGACACAGTTTCTTGTGCTGGACACCTTAACTCTGTGAGTGATTTTCTTAGAGCCAGATCCAACCTAGCTATCCAGACCTCTCTTTATCTCCATAGTATAGAATTGAATAGTTTCGTCTTTAAGTGAATTCCAGAGAAAAATATCTAACCCCAGTTAGATGGTGAATCTCTTCTAGGATGTGGATTCTTTACTGTTTATTCCTCAGTTTGGGGTCTTTACCAAAATTTGGGAATAAAGGAAAGTCACAGACAACAACCTACTAAATAAATAATTATAAAATACCATGTTCTGTGCAACAATGTATGAAAAGTATGAGCACATACAAACTATCGAGAGCAATACTGAGGAGGCCATAATTAAAAACAGGGAAAACAAGAGGAAAGAAAGTATGCAAATCAGAATAATCTTCCCAACAAAAGTCAAGTTTGAGTTGGGTTTTCAAGAATGAGTAGGAATTCATGAAAGAGATTCTGGTGTTTCTGCTAAGAATATTATTTTAATAATCCATCTGGCTACCTTCTGTAAAGTAGAATTTAGATATGTAGGATAATTTTGTATAGCTTAATAATGAGAATCATAAGCAGGCCCATGAATTTGAGAAAGTCACTGGGAACTATGCTCTATCACTCATCCCCTCTCTAGGACCAAATGACTTTTTCTTTGATTTTTCACTTCTCTCTCTGTAAATTGGCTTCTTGGCTTGCCCAACCTGCTTGGCCATGGCTAATCAGTTACCTTTACAAGAAAATGAAACTGACCTTCCAGTTCAGTTTCCCAAGGACAGCTGTCTAACCCATTGTCCCAAAATTAGGAATGCCAAGTTACTGTCTGTTTTAATCTTTGGAACATTGATTGTGTGGATGGTGGACATGAAGTAAGAAAAAGACATGAGGTTCTGCTTTAAAGTTGTTTTTAAATTTTTAAATATGCTTATTTTATTTATGATGTTATAAGAACTGAATCTATTAATAGGCAGAATGAGGAACTATCTATAGAGTAAATTTGAGAATGCATTAATGGTGGTAGTTAGAGTCTAATTGCTAAATAAAACTTCCATTCAGTAACTCAGTTGTGTCTGACTCTTTGCAGCCCCATGGACTGCAGCAAACCAGGCTTCCCTGTCCATCACCAACTCCTGGAGTTTACTCAAACTCATGTCCATTGAGTCAGTGATGCCATCCCAACATCTCATCTTCTGTCATTCCCTTCTCCTCCTGCCTTCAATCTTTCCCAGCGTTAGGATCTTTTCCAATGAGTCCATATTCATATCAGGTGGCCAAAGTATTGGAGTTTCAGCTTCAACATCAGTCCTTACAATGAAAATTAAGGACTGATTTGCTTTAGGATGGACTGATTAGACCTTCTTGCCATCAGAGAGACTCTTAAGAGTCTTCTCCAACACCACATCAATTCTTTGGTGTTCAAAAACATCAATTCTTCAGCGCTCAGCTTTCTTTATAGTTCAAACCTTACATCCATACATGACCACTGGAAAAACCATAGCCTTGACTAGACGGACCTTTGTTGGCAAAGTAATGTCTCTGCTTCTTAATATGCCATCTAGATTGGCCATAGCTTTTCTTCCAAGGAGTAAGTGTCTTTTAATTTCATGGCTACGGTCACCATCTGTGGTATTTTGGAGTCCTCCCCCAAAAAGTCTGTCACTATTTCGACTGTTTCCCCATCTGTTTGCCATGAAGTGATGGGACCAGATGCCATGATCTTAGTTTTCTGAATGTTGAGCTTTAAGCCAACCTTTTCACTCTCTCTTTCACTTTCATCAAAAGGCTCTTTAGTTCTTCTTCGGTTTCTACCATAAGGATGATGTCTCTGCATATCTGAGGTTATTGATATTTCTCATGGCAATCTTGATTCCAGCTTGTGCTTCATCGAACCCAGTGTTTATCATGATGTACTTATAATGCACATAAGTTAAATAAGCAGTGTGACAATATGCAGCCTTGACGTACTCCTTTCCGTATTTGGAACCAGTCTGTTTTTCCATGTCCAGTTCAAACTGTTGCTTCCTGACCTGCATATAGGTTTCTCAAGAGGCAGGTCAGGTGGTCTGGTATTCCCATCTCTTTCAGAATTTTCCACAGTTTATTGTGATCCACACAGTCAAAGTCTTTGGCATAGTCAATAAAGCAGAAATAGATGCTTTTCTGGAACTCTCTTGCTTTTTCCATGATCCAACAGATGTTGGCAATTTGATCTCTGGTTCCTCTGCCTTCTCTAAAACCAGCTTGAACACCAGGAAGTTCACGGTTCACACACTGTTGAAGCCTGGCTTGGAGAATTTTGAGCATTACTTTACTAGCATGTGAGATGAGTGCAATTGTGCAGTAGTTTGAGAATTCTTTGGCATTGCCCTTCTTTGGGACTGGAATAAAAACTGACCTTTTCCAGTCTTGTGGCCACTGGCGTTTTCCAAATTTGCAGGCCTACTGAGTGCAGCACTTTCACAGCATCATCTTTTAGGATTAGAAGTAGCTCAACTGGAAATCCATCACCTCCACTAGCTTTCTTCATAGTGATGATTCCTAAGGCCCACTCGACTTCACATTCCAGGATGTCTGGCTCTAGGTGCGTGATCACATCATTGAGATTATCTGGGTCATGAAGATCTATTTTGCATAGTTTTTCTGTGTATTCTTGCCACCTCTTCATAATATCTTCTTCTGTTAGGTCCATACCATTTCTGTCCTTTATTGAGTCCATCTTTGCATGAAAAGTTCCCTTGGTATCTCTAATTTTCTTGAAGATATCTCTAGTATTTTCCATTCTATTGTTTTCTTCTATTTCTTTGTATTGATCACTGAAGAAGGCTTTCTTATCTCCTCTTGCTATTTTTGGGACTCTGCATTCAAATGGGTGTATCTTATCTTTTCTCCTTTGCCTTTCCCTTCTCTTCTATACACTGCTATTTGTAAGGTCTCCTCAGACAGCCATTTTGCTTTTTTTGTGTTTCTTTTTCTTGGAGATAGTCTTGATCCCTGTCTCCTGTACAATATCATGAACCCCTGCCCATAGTTCATCAGGCACTCTATCAGATCTAATCCTTTGAATCTATTTCTCACTTCCACTGTATAATCATAATGGATTTGATTTAGGTCATACCTAAATGGTCTAGTGGTTTTCCCTACTTTCTTCAATTTAAGTCTGAATTTGGCAGTAAGGAGTTTATGATCTGAGCCACAGTCAGCTCCCAATCTTGTTTTTGCTAACTGTATAGAGCTTCTCCATTTTTGGCTGTAAAGAATATAATCAGTCTGATTTTGGTATTGACCATCTGCTGATGTCCATGTGTAGAGTCTTCTCTTGTGTTATTGGAAGATGGTGTTAACTATGACCAGTGCATTCTCTTGGCAAAACTCTATTAGCCTTTGCCCAGTTTCAATCTGTACTCCAAGGCCAAATTTGCCTGTTACCTCAGGTTTTTCTTGTCTTCCTATCTTTGCATTCTAGTTCCCTGCAATGAAAAGAACATCTTTTCTGGGTGTTAGTTCTAAAAGGTCTTCATAGGTCTTGTAGGTCTTCATAGAACCATTCAACTTCAGCTTCTTCAGCATTACTGATCAGGGCATAGACTTGGATTACTGTGATATTGAATGGGTTGCCTTGGAAACGAACAGAAATCATTCTGTCATTTTGAGATGCATCCAAGTACTGCATTTCAGAGTCTTTTGTTGACTATGATGGCTATTCCATTTCTTCTAAAGGATTCTTGCCCACAGTAGTAGATATAATGGTCATCTGAGTTAAATCACCCATTCCAGACCATTTTAGTTTGCTGATTCCTAAAATATCAACGTTCACTCTTGCCATCTTCTGTTTGACCACTTCCAATTTGCCTTGATTTGTAGACCTAACTTCCAGGTTCCTATGCAATACTGCTCTTTATAGCATTGGGCTTTGCTTCTATCACCAGTCACATCCACAGCTGGGTGTTGTTTTTCTTTGGCTCTGTCCCTTCATTCTTCCTGGAGTTATCTCTCCACTGATCTCTAGTAGCATATTGGGCACCTATGGACCTGGGGAGTTCATCTTTCAGTGTCCTACCTTTTTGCCTTTTCATTCTGTTCAATGGGTTCTCAAGGCAAGAATACTGAAGTGGTTTGCCATTCCCTTCTCCAGTGGACCATGTTTTGTCAGAAGTCTCCACCATGGCCCATCCATCTGTATTTGGTGGCCCTACATGGCATGGCTCACAGTTTCACTGAGTTAGACAAGACTGTGGCCCATGTGATCAGATTGGTTAGTGTTTTGTGATTGTTGTTTTCAGTCTGTCTGCCCTTTGATGGGGAAGGATAAGAGTCTTATGGAAGGTTCTGGTAGGAGAGACTGACTGAGGGGGAAACTGAGTCTTGTTCTGATGGGTGGGGCCATGCTCAGTGAATCTTTAATCCAACTATCTGTTGATGGGTGAAGCTGTGTTCAATCCCTGCTATTTACCTGGGACCAAATTGGCTCAGACGGTAAAGCATCTGCCTACAATGCTGGAGACGTGGGTTCAATCCCTGGGTTGGGAAGATCTCATGGAGAAGGAAATGGTAACTAATTCCAGTATTCTTGCCTAGAAAATCCCATGGACCGAGAAGCCTGATACAGGCAATGGGGTCACAAAGAGTTGGACACGACTGAGTGACTTCACCTTGAAAGTATGGTGGAGGTAATGAAGATAATGGTACCTCCTTCAAAAGATCCCATGCACACATCACTACAGTCACTGCCCCCAGCCCCACAGCAGCCCCACCCCCAGACTCACTCCTCCACAGGAGAGTCCTGGACACTCCCAGCAAGTCTGGGTCAGTCTCTTGTGAGGTCACTGCTCCTTTCTCCTGGGTCTGGTGCACACAAGTTTCTGTTTGTACCCTCCAATAATCTATTTCCTATCCTATGTAAGTTCTGGCAGCTCTATGGTGGGTTTAATGGCAATCTCCTCCAAGAGGGCTTATGCCATACCCAAGTCTGTTGCACTCAGAGCCCCTGTCCCAGTGGCAGTCCACTGCTGACCCATACCTTCACAGGAGATGCTCAAACACAGTTCTGTCTCAGTCTCTTTGGGCTTCCTGCGTCCTCGTGTGCACAGGTTTGTTTGAGCCCCCTGAGCATCTCTGGTAGGTATGGGGTTTGATTCTAAACAGGAATTCAACCCTCCTACCATCTTGCTGGGGCTTCTCCTTTGCCCTTGGCCGTGGGGTATCTCCTCACAGCTTGTCCAGTGCCATCCAGCCGCCACTCCAGCTTCTACCATCTTGCTGGGGTTTCTCTGACGTTGGATGTGGGATATCTCCTCATGGCCACTCCAGGGAAGCGCAGACGCTGCTCCTGACCTTGGACGTGGGGTATCTCCTCATGGCCGCTCCAGCGCAGCTGCTGCTCCAGCACCTCACAGCCACTCCTCTAGCATGACTCCAGCACCGCGCAGCCTCCACGCTGAAGAAGAAAATTTAGAGGACCCGAAAGAATAATGTTTAAAAATTTGTGTTTTATTTCAGGAAAGTGATACAATATGATGACAAGATTAAAGTAAGTAAAGCATCAGAGCCAATTACTGTCTCCTGACAAGGAGTCCAGAGAGGTCAGCTGTGGGCTCCTGCCCTTCTTTTGAACCAGCGAGGAAGCACGTGAGTCACTAAGCTTCACTATTTTCTTATAAAAACTTTGTCCCATAATAGCTGATTCCAATGGCCTTGGAACTGGCCTTAGTTGTTGAGCAAAAGATCTACCTCCCTATCCCTGACACCTACGTAAGGCATGGCATGTGGTGATAAGTAGCATTGTTCTATAATCCTGAGGTTGAGATAAGTTTCCAGAGGGTTTGTATCAGCTTGTCAGGATTGTTTGTTAATAACTAGGAGCTCAGTGATTTCCACCTAGCCTCAGTGAGACCCCTAGAGAATTATGTCACTGGGATAGTTGTTGTTCAGTCATTAAGTCATGTCCAACTCTTTGCGACCCCATGAACTGCAGCATGCCAGGCTTCCCTGTCCTTCACGATCTCCCACAGTTTACACAAACTCACGTCCATTGTATTGGTGATGCCATCCAACCATTTTATCTTCTGTTGCCTCCTTCTCCTATTGCCTTCAATCTTTCCCAGAATCAGGGTCTTGTCCAATGAGTAGTCTCTTCACATCAGGTGGCCAAAGGATTGGAGCTTCAGCGTCAATCCTTCCAATGAATATTCAGAGTTGATTTCCTTTTGGATTGATTGTTTTGATCTTCTTGCTGTTCAAGGACTTGATGGTTACATAACAAGAATAAACCTACATGACCAGCAAAATATAAGAAACCTGGCCTACACTCCATATTACACTCCTTGGTTCAGAGGAATTCTGTGCCCAGGTATGTTGTTCCTAATTCAACAGTGGCAGTAGACAGCCCTTGCAGAGGGAATGATGATAGAAGCCCTCACTTGACCTCTCAGAGCCCCTTACTGGAAGACAGTCTTTGTCTGATGAATATACTTATTTTAATTTTCTTGCTATATTATATCACTTTCTTGCAATGAAACATAAATTTGTAAATACTATCAATTTAGGTCCCTTAAGAATTTTCTGGCCATTACAGTTGGTAAAAATATCTATTAAATTTTACCAGAGTAGCAACAGTTTAACAGTTCTAAGCTTGTGCATGTTTATATTTCTTAAAGCATATAGCTTTCCAACAGTGTGTGCCTTTTTAAGATTGGTTGATAAACTGGTCTGGACTGCTCCTAATCCTAGCAGCATAATCTACTGATGGTCAATATCAACCGGATATGAGGCTTGGGGAAGAATGTGTTTGTAGATAAGAGAAGAAATACTTGTTTATCCTGGTGATGATACCATTGTGAAAAGTCTTGAGCCACAGTCTTATGTGGAGTTATTACTTTGGGGGGAAAAAAGCCCTATTTTAACCACTTGAAATGCTATGCATTCTTGTGAACATTTCGGTTTACTGAGAAAGTTGCTGAAAGTGGCCATTTGTCATTTTGATCACTTAAGGTCTAGCTTTAAGTCTGGTATTATGAATTCAATATTTTACTGCCGGTTCTTCTGAATTCAGCATACTCCCAGGATGAAAACTGTCTGGCACTGTCTGTCCTGTGGGAGTTGTTCATATTTGAAGTAAACATTGAGTGTTAATGCATTTCAAATCTCCTCTTGCCACTTTGAGGTTTTTAACACCTGCTAGCTCTGAAAGTTAAAATGTTAAATCAGGTGAAAAACACTGCAATGTTTTTAAAATTTGAATCTCAAAGAATTGAAGACATAGTTCAAGAATGTTAAAAGTTCAAGTGTTTTATCTGCAAATAATAAAAAGTAATTTGTCATTTTAAAGAAGGACAATAATAAACATGTGATACTACTGAAGCATTCGAGCAGTGGATCTATTAAATTACTAAAATCAGTTTAAAGAAATATAAGACCTATATATATATTACCATACTTGACTGTTTCTGAAAAGAATATGAATTAAAGATTTTCACAAAAATTGGTATTAGACAAAATTTTCAGACATAAATGAGGATTTAACTTTTCATTCTTAATGATAATCATGTACTTTAATTTAGATTGTATGCCAAAAAAAAGACAAATGGATCTACCGTGAGATTGGCCATTTTAGAGACTGATGTACCTGAGAAAGGGCTTCCCCAGTCTATGGAGTCTCAAACAGTCAAAGAGTTTCCACAAGGGCAACTAAGCATGCATGTATAGCTGAGGAAATTATGGCAGTTATGAATTCCTGCTGATCACCATAAATACATATATTTTTAGACATGCATGTATCTTTATATGTTCAAATATATATAGATATATCTCAAAGTTATATGTTACAGGATTAAAGAAAATCATAACAATGCATTAGTAGGAAAGCAACTCTTAAGCTTTTCACAGATTTTAAATACATTTGAGAAGTGAGAAGAGAGGAGAAGCAAGAAGCAGAGGAAAAAGAGGAAGCAGGAGGGAGATGGACGTGCCCCGGGGATAAACAGTTTGATAACTCAGGGCATTCTGAAAATGTTATGTAATAAAGAAGTGACTCATATTGACAACTAGAAATTGGACCCACTGTTTCATGTGATGACTGCACTAAGCACCAAGTAGGCTAGAAATGCATCAGATAGAAAAAGCACTGGGATTAGAGGCAGGTGCTGCTGCTGCTGCTAAGTCAGGTCAGTTGTGTCCGACTCTGTGCAAGCCCATAGACAGCAGCCCACCAGGCTCCCCCGTCCCTGGGATTCTCCAGGCAAGAACACTGCAGTGGGTTGCCATTTCCTTCTCCAGTGCATGAAAGTGAAAAGTAAAAGTGAAGTCGCTCAGTCGTGTCTGACTCTTCGCAACCCCATTGACTGATGTCTACCAGGCTCCTCCGCCCATGGGGTTTTCCAGGCAAGAGTACTGGAGTGGGGTGCCATTGCAGGAGATCTGGTTCAAATACAGGACTGACTCGTAAAGCTCTCTAAGGACTTGGTTTCCTCAGTTTCCATGTTCCAAGTAAAAGAAAGAGTAATACCCCAAAACTTAAGGATTAAATGCTATAATGAAGCAATGAGAATGTTGCCTGCTGTGAGTGTTCAAGAAATATTATTCCTTCCCTTTCTCCTTATGAGAGGAGACAAGTTCTAATCTGTACATTTTCTTGTTTGTTTTATATCCAGGTAGGTAAAGGCAAGAAACTATCTTGAGTACTTTTTAATCTGTGATTTGAAGAAAACATGTTTTCAGTCAAATTATCCTTGTGCTATACTAGATAGTGGGGCTTCTCTGGTGGCTCAGACAATAAAGAATCTGCCTGCAATGCGGGAGACCTGGGTTCAATCCCTGGGTCTGGAAGGTCCCCTGGAGAAGGGAACGGCTACCCACTGCTGTGTTCTTGCTCAGAGAATTCCATGGACAGAGGAGCTTGGTGGACTACATATGGTCCACATGGTTGCAAAGAGTTGGACACGATTGAGTGACTAATACATACACACATACTAGATAGTGAGACTTTAGTTTTTATACTTTCATTTAGGAATAATAAAACAGAATTCTATACATTGATATGTTTACTGAATTTCCACTGTGAAATTTTAAAAGAATTAAACTTTTCATCCATATCCTAATTCAAAATTTTAAATTAGTTACTGAGGCAGAGACTAAGGTTTACTTTTTCTTGCCTTATTGAAAGAACTACAAAAATGATATTAAAAATACTAAATTATTATTGTGTATTTGAATAATTAATATGTTTAATATTAATTATTTTATTAAATAAGAACAATAACCTAAAAAACTTGGTTTATTAAATCTATTTTTATGTTCCTAAGATAAACTTTTTTGTGAACTGTTCTAAAATTTTATTTTCACTAGATCAGAACAGTCTTTACCTAAATCACTCAGTTAATCAATAAAGTTTTAGTGAAAACTGGAACAACAGTTGATTTTCAAAGGAGGAAATTTAATATAAGAACTGTTTAAATAGTATTGAAGGACTGAAAAACGACATAATAGGATAACACAAAGATTACCAAGTACAAAAGTAGATATTGCTGCTGAGACTGGGGCAATGGAGGTCAAAGGTTGGGGTTATTATGGAAACCTAAAGTCTGGAAGCAGGCCTCCTGTAGAGCTGGCTTTCATGTTCCTGAGAAAGGGTGCTGCCAGGCTTGTGCTGGTGTGGCAGGAGCTCAGAGCTGCAATCAGACCCACAAGGAAAGACCTGATGAGGAAATCAAATCCAGAGAAAGAAGTACTACCTAGACAGCTGGTGCTGATAACTCACAAGTCCAGGAGAAGAGTCCCTAGTAGGACCTCAGATATCCAAGGAGAGGGTGCTGCTCTCCTGGTTTGGGAAACCCTGAGGGGAGCAATGAGATTGGTTCTAGAAAGCAAGAAAGAAGCTAGTGATGAGGACCAATTGCTGCTGCTGGAATGGGAAGATGGCTGGAATCGGATGTCAATGACCACAGTCATCAGGTAAGAAGGATCAAATCCCGTCTTCCTCATTCTACTATACCTCTAAGGTCCTCATTAGCAGAATCCAAACAGTCAGCAAACAAAGGAACATGGTTTCTGGAGCCAAGCCCCAGTACCAGATAAAAAAAGAAGGAAATATAAACTTGGATTTAACAGCAGTAGCTTTGTAACTGGCAGAGTGACATTTCATAAATTTAGCCAAATCTTTCTCGCCATCACAGTTGTTCAGCAAATACCCAGGTATTAATGTGTACTTTTTTGGTAATATTCCACCAACAAAGGATTGAATATCTGTTGTTAGTGGAAAGTAAATTAATATTGTCATATAATTTTCAATTCAGTGTTAAATATCTTGATGTAAATACAGTCAGAACTGTTGAAATATCATGCTGCTGCTGCTGCTGCTAAGTCGCTTCAGTCGTGTCCTACTCTCTGCGACCCCATAGACGGCAGCCCACCAGGGTCCCTCATCCCTGGGATTCTCCAGGCAAGAACACTGGAGTGGGTTGCCATTTCCTTCTCCAATGCATGAAAGTGAAAAGTGACAGTGAAGTCACTCAGTCGTGTCCGACTCTTAGCAATCCCATGGAGAGCAGCCTACCAGGCTCCTCTGTCCATGGGATTTTCCAGGCAAGAGTACTGGAGTGGAGTGCCATTGCCTTTAGCATTAATTCTGATAATTTATTACTTTTTATCAAAAATATAGATATTAATAAGATATATTTTCTATGACTTTATAAAATGACAAAAATTATTATAAGCTATTATTATTTATCTACTGCACATATACTCCACTTCAGTGATTTATTCATACAACAGAGTCCTATATGATGAGTCTGCCCAATGTTAAATCAAGCTCCTCTGTTTACTGTATCCAATGATGGAAAAATATGACAGTGATTTGATTAGGCATATAAATATACAATTTAGTATATAAAGATACTAGCCCTTCATGTTGCCAAAATTTTCCCTGCTTCCATACTCATCTCTGTTCCTGGAAGACATTCTTAGAATGTCTTCTTGGAGAAGGCAGTGGCACCCTACTCCATACTCTTGCCTGGAAAATCCCATGGATAGGGAGCCTGGTAGGCTGTAGTCCATGAGGTTGCTAAGAGTTGGACATGACTGAGCGACGACTTCTCTTTCACTTTTCACTTTCATACAGCCTTGACCTACTCCTTTTCCTATTTGGAACCAGTCTGTTATTCCATGTCCAGTTCTAACTCTTGCTTCCTGACCTGCATATAGGTTTCTCAAGAGGCAGGTCAGGTGGTCTGGTATTCCCATCTCTTTCAGAATTTTCCACAGTTTATTGTGATCCACGATGACACCACCCTTATGGCAGAAAGTGAAGAGGAACTAAAAAGCCTCTTGATGAAAGTGAAAGAGGAGAGTGAAAAAGTTGGCTTAAAGCTCGACATTCAGAAAACGAAGATCATGGTAACTGGTCCCATCACTTCATGGAAAATAGATGGGGAAACAGTAGAAACAATGTCAAACTTTATTTTTGGGGGGCTCCAAAATCACTGCAGATGGTGTCTGCAGCCATGAAATTAAAAGACGCTTACTCCTTGGAAGAGAAGGGGACAACCGACAATGAGATGGCTGGATGGCATCATGGACTCAATGGATGTGAGTCTGAGTGAACTCCGGGAGTTGGTGATGGACAGGGAGGCCTGGCATGCTGTGATTCATGGGGTCACAAAGAGTCGGACACGACTGAACTGACTGAACTGACACAGTCAAAGGCTTTGACATAGTCAATAAGCAGAAACAGATGTTTTTCTGGAACTCTCTTGCTTTATTGATGATCCAGCAGACGTTGAAAATTTGATCTCTGGTTCCTCTGCTTTTCTAAAACCAGCTTGAACATCTGGAAGTTCACGGTTCACATACTGTTGAAGCCTGGCTTGGAGAATTTTGAGCATTACTTTACCAGCGTGTGAGATGAGTGCAATTGTGCAGTACTTTGAGCGTTCTTTGGCATTGTCTTTCTTTGGGATTGGAATGAAAACTGACCTTTTCCAATCCTCTGCCCACTGCTGAGTTTTCCAAATTTGCTGACTATAAAGTGCAGCACTTTCACAGTATCATCTTTCAGGATTTGGAATAGTTCAACTGGAATTCCATCACCTCCACTAGCTTTGTTCATAGTGATGCTTTCTAAGGCTCACTTGACTTCACATTCCAGGACGTCTGGCTCTAGGTGAATGAACACACCATCGTGATTATCTTGGTCATGAAGCTCTTTTTTGTACAGTTTTTCTATATATTCTTGCCACCTCTTCTTAATATCTTCTGCTTCTGTTAGATCCATACCATTTCTGTCCTTTATCGAGCCCATCTTTGCATGAAATGTTCCTTGGTAGCTCTAAATTTCTTGAAGAGATCTCTAGTCTTTCCCATTTTGTTGTTTTCCTCTATTTCTTTGCACTGATCACTGAGGAAGGCTTTCTTATCTCTCCTTGCTATTCTTTGGAACTCTGCATTCAGATGCTTATATCTTTCCTTTTCTCCTTTGCTTATTGCCACCTCTTCTTAATATCTTATGCTTCTGTTAGCTCCATACCATTTCTGTCCTTTATTGAGCCCATATTTGCATGAAATGTTCCCTTGGTATCTCTAATTTTCTTGAAGAGGTCTCTAGTCTTTCCCATTTTGTTGTTTTCCTCTATTTCTTTGCATTGATCACTGAGGAAGGCTTTCTTATCTCTCCTTGCTATTCTTTGGAACTCTGCATTCAGATGCTTATATCTTTCCTTTTCTCCTTTGCTTTTCACTTCTCTTCTTCTCACAGCTATTTGTAAGGCCTTCCCAGACAGCCATTTTGCTTTTTTGCATTTCTTTTCCATGGGGATGGTCTTGATCCCTATCTCCTGTACAATGTCACGAACCTCATTTCATAGTTCATCAGGCACTCTTATCTATCAGATCGAGTCCCTTACATCTATTTCTCACTTCCTCTGTATAATCATAAGGGATTTGATTTAGGTCATACCTGAATGGTCTAGTGGTTTTCTCTACTTTCTTCAATTTAAGTCTGAATTTGGCAATAAGGAGTTCATGATATGAGCCACAGTCAGCTTCTGGTCTTGTTTTTGTTGACTGTATAGAGCTTCTCCATCTTTGGCTGCAAAGAATATAATCAGTCTGATTTCAGTGTTGACCATCTGGTGATGTCCATGTATAGAATCTTCTCTTGTGTTGTTGGAAGAGGGTGTTTGCTATGACCAGTGCATTTTCTTGGCAAAACTCTATATGACATCAGGTATAGTTAGTTCCCTGCACTATATAGTAGGTTCTTGTTATTTATCCATTTTAGGCCTGTTTTTCTTTTATAAGCTCATTTATTTTTGGTTGCACTGGGTCTGTGTCACTTCACGCAAGCTTTTCTCTAGCTGCGGTGCATGGGCTTCTCATTGTGGTGGTTCTCTTGCTGCAGAGGACGGGCTCTAGAGCACAGCTTTAGTAGTTGTGGTTGCAGGGGTTTAGTTGCTCCAGTTTGTGGGATCTTCTTGGACCAGGGATTGAACCCACATCCCCTGCATGGCGGGTGGATTCTTATCCACTGAGCCACCAGGGAGGTTCTTAGGCCTGTTTTTAAATAAGCAAGACCTGCAGCCCATTCAGTAGTTCCATAAAGTAAGTTGTCCTCCCCAGCTCACATACTTGGCCTCTGAGCTCACGTCCTAGCGTGGCCTTCATCACACAGATGAGAGATCGGAGGTGCAGCAGGAGAAGTGGCGTGCCCAGGGCCACCAAGCCCTTTCCCGGCAGAGCCAGGAAGCTGGGTCCTGCCTCTCCCCATGCTCCTGTGGGCTGTCCTCGGAGGAGTCCTTCCACTGCTGTTAAGTGCCCTGCCAACCGCATTCTGTCATTTCTCAGCCAAGCACTGGTTTAAAAATTAATGACTGCTTGATAGACATTCCTATTTTCCGAGAGTTAAGCCAGGCTTTTTTTTCTTTTCTTCTCTGGTAGAAATCTGACTTCCAGGACAACGTCTGCTACAAGACCCAGCTCTACCAGATAGACAGGTGCAGGCCTACCAAGGAGCCCTATGAGGTGAGTGGCTCCCCAGAGCAAAACCCAGGACCTCTTAGGAAGAGTGGATTTCCTTTATGGGAAGAGGACTGGAAAGGAAGCCAGTTGTTGTGGGACATGGAAGTAGCCAGAGACAAATACTTCCTCACTTTACTGAGTCCTTAAGAAATAGCTTACCCTGATGGCTCAGATGGTAAAGAATCTGCCTGCAATGCTGGAAACCCTGGGGCAGGGGGGGAAGATCCCCTGGAGAAGGGAATGGCTACCCACTCCAGTATTCTTGCCTAGAGAATACCACGGACAGGGGAGCCTGGCGGGCTACAGTCCCTAGGGTCAAAAAGAGTTGGACACAATGAAGCGACTCACAGTTTCACTTTGTAAAAAATGGCTTAGAGCGAGGCTACCATTGTTCAGTGTCCAGACTGTGGCTCTCAGCTGTGGTCATGTAGTAGAATCCCCAGGGGGCATCTCAACTCGTGAATGCCTGGGCCACGCTTCAGACCGATTCCATCGAAACTCAGGGGGCAGAGTGGGCGGGCGTCGATGTTTTCTTTCTTTCTTTTTTTTTTTTTGCTACACTGTGTAGCAGGTGAGGGATCTTAGTTCCTTGACCATGAATTGAACCCATGCCCCTTGCAGTGGAAGCAGAGTCCTAACCACTGGATTGCCAGTGAAGTCCCAAATCCGAGGGAGCAGTACTTTTTAAAGCTCACTGGATGATTCCCAATGGAGTCACAGTTGGAATCTGCTGTCAGATCGCCAGAAGATAAAAATGAGATGCTCAAAGACATGTGTATGTAACCCTTGGCATCAGGAGAAGAAAGTAAGGAAGGTGAGGATTGGGAAAAAGGATCAGGAGTGAACCTTTCCAGTCTGCTGTCCTTGGTGACCTGATGCTACCTGGGACGTACCTGAGAGAAAATACCAAGATTCTTTGATTTCAGTAAAGACTAGTATCGTATTATCCCATATTCGGACCCCAAATCCATGCTTGTTAAGAGATCATGCTAGGAGCTCCAGATCCAGGGCCTGGAGCACAGCGTGAGGGCCCCCACCCCAGGACCCCTCATTCACTGTTCTGCCCAGCAGGGGCTCCCTTGCCTGCTCAGGGATTTCCCATAGAATGTGGAGCCCGCTGGGCTGTGCTTCATCGTGGCAGCAGAAAGCAAGTGGGGCGTGGCCCAGACCACTGCACTGATACAGGTGACGGGTGCTGAGCTGCCGTGTGTGAATGCAGCCGCCTCGAGCGTCGAGGCAGGGCTGGGGTAGGCAGCTGGGTTGGGAGGGCGAGGCTGATCACTCTACACAGAGCCTGGGGGATGACACGATTCAAGCAGGTGGCCAAGAGGAGATGCCGATGACAGAGGAACTAGGGCGGCCAGAGACCCAGGAGGGAAGGATGTTGGGGAAGATGTGGGAAAGGTCAAGTATAAAATGGCCCATGATGATGGCTGAGCTGCTGCTTGTCATGGAGGAAGTGGAAGAGCAGAGAAGAGACTGCCTGGACTGAGGGAGTGAAGACATGAGCATAGATCTCTCCGTGGATGATGTGGCGGTGAATACGGGGGGACATGACCACCTCTGCTTGAAGGATGCACGGGGTTGGGAAGGAGTCAGGTTAGGGGGCAGAGGAAGAAACGGCAGTGGAGGATGCGACAGGCCGGCATTCAGAGCAACCCGGTGGGGTCTAGCCCTGTCCCCGGACTGGAGGCCCCCTTCCTCTGAGACTGTGAGGCTCCAGCATGGTGAAGGTGGAGATGAGCCTTTGGTGGGGTGGGTTGTGTGGGTTGGTTCTGGGCAGGAAGCACAGGCATGGCTTTTGGGTTATGAGTGGAAGATCAGAGATAGTGAAGGGCCAGACACCCCCGAGCTCCAGACCCCACCGGCCCATTGTTTACCAAATCTCCTCTTGCATAAGTGTAGGTCTCCAACCTAGCACATAGGAACCAACCCCACAGCAGCCCTCCTGCCCTGCCCCTGTTCTCTGTCTCCAAATGGCAGCCTCACCCTCATTACTGGGCAGAGTCCTTTTTATTCCTTTCTCTCACCCCCAAGAGCTTCCCAGGTGGCTCAATGGTGAAGAATCTGCCTGAAATGTGGGAGACGCAGGTTCAATCCCGTGTCGAGAAAAATCCCCTGGAGAAGGAAATGGCGGCCCATTCCAATATTCTTGCCTAAAAAAAAAAAATCCCATGGACAGAAGAGCCTGGTGGGCCACAGTTCATGGGGTTGCAAAGAGCTGGACATGACTGAGTGACTGAGCAGGCACACGACAAGCTCACCCCTGAGAGCCAGTCTCTCACCACATTCTGCCAGCTTGACTCCTGGAGCTCCCCAGCCCCATCCTCCCACCCTGGTCCAGCCCCCATCACCTCTTGCATGGACCTTAGCCACAGCCTCCTAACTGTCCTCCCTTCGTCAGCATGGATGCAGTCATGACTACACGCTGTCTGCACACAGGCCAGAGTGAGCTGCTGCTGCTGCTGCTGCTAAGTCGCGTCAGTCATGTCCGACTCTGTGCGACCCCATAGACGGCAGCCCACCAGGCTCCCCCATCCCTGGGATTCTCCAGCAAGAACACTGAAGTGGGTTGCCATTTCCTTCTCCAATGCATGAAAGTGAAAAGTGAAAGTGAAGTCGCTCAGTCGTGTCTGACTCCTAGCGACCCCATGGACTGCAGTGCACCAGGCTCCTCCGCCCATGGGATTTTCCAGGCAAGAACACTGGAGTAGGGTGCCATTGCCTTCTCCCCAGAGTGAGCTATTCACACTCAAATGAGACCATATTGCTTCCCTGCTCGAAGCCTTTGTTGAGGTCCTTTAATGGACCAGAACCTGGTGGTCTGGAGTCGATGATAAGAAAGTAAAGGAGAGAAAGAGGCTGAGAGAAAGAGGCTGATATTCCTTGGTTTACATAGAAAGCCAGTAAAGCCCCCAGCACGGGGCTTGCTCTGTTCACAGAGGCCTCAGGCACCCTCTCGATGGGATGAAGGCGCAGAGCACCTTCTCGAGGGTCTTAGAAGCTCAAGCAGGAAAGTGAATTCAGAGGGCCTCTGCGCTCCAAAGAAATAGTCTGAGAGAGAGAGAGAAAAAAGACATGGGGAACAGAGCTCTGATGGAGCAAAGGTGTTTTAATCAACATGGTGTGGGCATATATACTGTCTTACAAGGTAGTTCTTCTCAGCAAAGATAAAGATGAAAATTCCAGACTTACAAAACATAGGCGATCCATATTAGAGAGAGAGGTGTAAACAGTCACTTTTACCGTATGGTTCACAAGAAGGAAGAGGGTACTTATCACCATATAGAAACACCAATAAAGGAAATGCCTGAATTCCTCAGTCCCGGGAGCAGGAACAGAGAATTCCTGACAGATCAAAACAGCACACAGGAAGCCTCCTATTAAATGCTTCCTGACAGTCTTCAAAGTCTTCTTTCCCTGGAAGACAAACTGCGACGTGGCCACCGTGTCCCAGATCAGACTGGCTTCTGTCAGCAACTCCAACCTTATCTTTTAGCTACCCCTTCCCCTGCCCCTAACACCCTGCTTATTGCCCTTATTATTATTGTTGTTTTAATTTTCATTTGGTCACTCCTGAGGCACATGGGATCTTAGTTCCCCAACCAGGGATGGAACCCGTGGCCCCTGCATTGGAAATGCAGAGTCTTAACCACTGGACTGCCAGGGACGTCCCCCTGCTTCTTGCTTCATGTTCATTCCCACGGGCCTTCAGACTTCTGTTGCTCTCTTGGCTTCCAGGGCTGTATACACCTTGTTCTCTTCCAGAATGTTCTCTCTATCTCTCTCTGCTGAGTTAATCTCTGTCTTCAGATGTGACGGCAGGGTCATGTCCTCATCAGTTCAGTCGCTCAGTCATGTCCAACTCTTTGCGATCCCATGAATCGCAGCATGCCAGGCCTCCCTGTCCATCACCAACTCCTGGAGTTCACTCAAACTCATATCCATCAAGTCCGTGATGCCATCCAGCCATCTCATCCTCTGTCGTCCCTTTCTTCTCCTGCCCCCAATCCCTCCCAGCATCAGTCTTTCCCAGTGAGTCAACTCTTCACATGAGGTGTCCAGAGTATTGGAGTTTCAGTCCTTCCACTGAACATCCAGGACTGATCTCCTTTAGAATGGACTGGTTGGATCTCCTTGCAGTCCAAGGGATTCTCAAGAGTCTTCTCCAACACCACAGTTCAAAAGCATCAATTCTTTGGTGCTCAGCTTTCCTCACCATCCAACTCTCATATCTGTACATGACCACAGGAGAAATCATAGCCTTGACTAGACAGACTTTTGTTGGCAAAATAATGTCTCTGCTTTTGAATATGCTATGTAGGTTGGTCATAACTTTCCTTCCAAGGAGTAAGTGTCTTTTAATTTCATGGCTGCAGTCACCATCTGCAGTGACTTTGGAGCCCCCCAAAATAAAGTCTGACATTGTTTCCACTGTTTCCCCATCTATCTGCCATGAAGTGATGGGACCAAATGCCATGATCTTCGTTTTCTGAATGTTGAGCTTTAAGCCAACTTTTTCACTCTCCTCTTTCACCTTCATCATGGACCCCTGCTATTCTCTGATCTCTACCTTTGGGTCACATCTCTCCAGTGCAGCTGTCACACACTTCCTGCCTCCTGGGGCTGATCCCCTGGCTGAGGTTCTGTTTGTTCTAGATGATTTGATTCTCATCTCTCTCGCACTCTGGTCTGTGAATTCCTTAAGAGGAGGGAAGGCACCCCCGTTATTTATTTCTTTGTCAACTCTTGGTCTTAATTGTAGTGGTTGGGCTTAGGTGCCCTGCAGCGCATGGGATCTTAGCTCCCGAACCAGGCATCAGACCCGAGTTCCCCTGCATTGGGCTCTTAACCACTCGACCCTCAGGAGGGTCCCTGGGACAGCGTCCCTTTTGTTCCTCACAGTGTCTCCAGAACCTGCGTGATGCCTGGCTTACAGTAGAGGCTTAATAAATATTTGCTGAACGAAGAAATGAAATAATCAAGTGGACCTTGGCCTGAGTCTCAGAAAATCAAACTGGGTCAGCGTCTTAGGAAGGTCAAACATCCCAGCTGGGACACCTAGCTTGGTTGAAGTAAGGGGACCACCTTCATGACAGCATTCAAATTGAATTACTGTCACCTGATGGCCGTGCCCAATGGGAGGGACTTCTTACAGTCACTTGCACTGGGGTCGGTCACCTTGGCTGGGGTCCAGGGGATGCAGAAGTCGCCGTGAGGCTCCCCTGCCTCCTGTTTGACTCTTTAGGGCCTCAGGTAATAATGCAGACTTAAATGTGCCACATCCCCTAAGTGTGTATCCTAGGTGGCCTCTAAGCCGCTCGGCTGGTGCCCGTGTCCTTGGTTGCCCTGGTACCCGACATTGCTTGTGTGCTCGAAAGTGTCAGAGCCACGATGTGGAAGGGGCCTCTTTTTTTTTTTCATCTAGATTATTTTTCTCAGCTGCTTATTGCATTTGGCCCGAAAACACATGGTAAGCGTTTTAAAACATTTGTGGCAATATTTAATGGTTAAAGTTTCAATAGAAACACTAATGGGGAAACAGCATTTCAATTTTCTAGTTTCCATTTGTTTTCTCCAAACCGCAGAGATACTTGAGCTAATTAAATTACAGGCTCTGCTAGATGACCCAGCTCCTCTCTGTTGGAACCTAGCAAAGTGGAATGGGGCCAGCTGGAAAAAGTGGTGAGAAAGGCTGAAAGAGGCCAGATTCTCCAGGGAGAGCCCACTCCAGGCCTCTGTGGGCTTCAGCCCAGCTGGTCCAGAAGGAGAAGCAGAGGGGATGGGTGGTATGAACAGGGACAGTGGAGTGAAGTTCAAGGCTGTACACGAGCATGCTAGTGGGGGGTTCTGGAGCCGTGTCTGGGCATTGAGGGCAAGTGTTGGCCTCTTTCTTCTTGTGGATCCCAGTTCTTTTTCTCCTAGGAACAGAGGAGCTGAATTAAGCAGAAAACACTTCCCTCTCAGGATTCTAGTGCTATCATGGTATGACTTTGCCACTTTCTCCCCATCTTCTTACTGTAGCAGTGAGAGATCACATCTGGAAAAGGGAGACCCTTGTCTCACCTTGGGCTAATGCCCCAGAGACTCCTTTTCCTAAAAGAGAGGTCCAGCGGGGGCAAGGAGGCGCCATGGAGGGTCGTGGCAGGGCAGTCATCACTAGTAAACTGGCTCAGTAAAGCCACAGAGAGCAGGAAGCCAGTGTTGTCCAAGTCTTGAAAAATAATGCTGATATGTAGCAAAATGTCACTTAGAAATACAAGGGCTTTTCTGCGGTATCCAAGTAACACTGCAGTTTTGGAAGTTAAGTCATGCAGACAGTGGCAGAGAGACTGTATGAGTCAGCGAGGGCTTCCGTCACAAAGTCCCACAAACCAAGTGCCTTAAACCAGGGGTCCCCACCTCTGGAATCTAATGCCTGATGATCTGAGGTGAGGCTGATGTAATCATAATAGAAGTGAAGTGAGCAGTAGAGGTGACGCGCTTGGATCATCCCCAAACTATCTCCCACCCCGGTCTCAGGAAAAATGGTCTTCCACGGAACCAGCTCCCGGTGTCCCTGGGAACTGCTGGGTTAGACAAAAGAAATATGTCATCTCCTGGTCTGGGAGTCCAGAAGGTCAGGGTCGTGGTGTCTGCAGGCTGATTCCCTCTGAGGATGGTGAGGGAGAATCTTCATGCCTGCTAGCTTCTGGTGGATGCCAGCAGTCTTCAGTATTCATGGGCTTGTAGGAGCATCCCCCTGATCACTGCCTTCATCTTCACGTGGCATTCTGTGTGTGTGTCCATGACAGTTACCCCCTTTCTGTTAGGATTCCCGGTCACACTGCACTAGAACCCACTCTGATGACCTTATCTTAACTTGATCACCTCTAAAACGGTAACACCAGGAAGAGGGTCCATCTCGAAGGCCAAGGAAAGCAAGCAAACTTTCATATTCCCCCCTGTACCTCCCACCAGGCTTCAGAGGGGATGCGACAGGCCTGTCCTGACCGTGTCTTCAAGTAAAGCTGCATTCTGAGGTCTAGGGGTTAGGACTCCAACATCTGAATTTGGAGAAACGTGATGAAATGCAGTCTTCCCAGGTGACTCAGTGGTAAAGAACCCACTTGCCCAGCAGGAGATGCAGGAGATGTGGGTTCGATCCCTGGGTTGGGAAGGCCCCATGGAGAAGGAAAGGGCAACCCACTCCAGTATTCTTACCTGGGAAGGTCCATGAACAGAGGAGCCTGGCAGGCTGCAGTGCACGGGGTCGCAAAGAGTGGGACACGACTGAGCAACTAAGCCACCACCACCACCGTAATTAAATGCATAATGGGAACTATAAGTTTAAAGGTAAAATATGACAGTATTTTCTTTGTGTCATTTCAAAATCTGTACAAATTAAAAGAAAACTTTTAAAAAATTTGTGTTACTTTTGGCTACAGCGGGGTTTGGTGGCTGTGCCCAGGCTTTCTCTAGTTGCGATGAGTCGGGGCTGCTCTTCACTGTGGCGTGTGGGCGTCTCACTGCAGCGACTCCTCTTGCTGTGGAGCACAGGCTCCAGTAGTTACGGTTCCTGGGCCCGAGCTCTCGTGGACTTCAGTAGTTGTGCCCATGGGCTCAGCCGCTCCAAGCATGTGGAATCTTTCCAGATCAGGGATTGAACCCACGTCTCCTGCACTGCAGGCAGATTCTTGCCCACTGGACCACCAGGGAAGTCCTGCATACATTTTAGCAATCAAGTTTAGAATCAGGTGTCTGCTGTGGTAAATCAGAACGGTGGTTACCTTTGGGGACAGGAAGAGAACGTGGGAACGAGGGACTTCTGGGTGTTGGCTGGGTTCTGTTTCTTGATCCAGGCACTGTTTTCACGCATGCTTTTGTTGACTGAGAAAACCGAGTGAATGCCTTACTCATCATCAGAGCACCCCTCCATCATGTGTCCTAGACTTTAGTATAAACCTTACCTAGAAAATCTCTCCAGGGCGGGAATTAGGACATCTGCTGCCTGCGTCTGGGACAGTTTGGTCTCTTGTCTGCAAACACTGAAATGGGTAACCCTCAACCAGAGCTGCAGTGGGAAGGGGTGAGTTGAGGGAGTAAGCAACCAGTGCAGCTTCTTGAATTGTTGAAAAATGCTGCTTTTTTTGCAGGCCTCCCTGGACACCTGGACAAGAGACCTGGAATTTCATGCTGTGCAGGTAAGAAATTGGGGGTGGGGTGGGGTTCTGATGGATTAGACGGAGTCCTCCAGAAAAATGGAATCAATTGTGTGTGTGTGTGTGTGTGTGTGTGTGTGATGCATGGACACCCAGGGAAGAGTTTATGTTTCAGCTCCAGTCCCAAGTCTTCTGGAGGCAGAATTCCTTCTTTCCCAGGACACTTCAGTCTTCTCTCTCTCTTTTTTAAATTAAATTTATTTTTAATCAAAGGGTATTTGCTTTACACTATTGTGTCGGTTTCCGCCAAACATCTTCTCTTAAGCCCTTCAACTGATTGCCCAAGACCCACCCAGATTGTGGAGGATAAGCTGCTTTACTCAAAAGCCTACCGATTTAAATGTCATTCTCATCTAACACAAACCTTCACCACAAACTGTAGGCTGGTGTTTGACCAGACACTGGGTGCCCTGGCCTAGCCAACTTGACACATGAGTCACCATCGCATATGACCCTGAAGGTTAGTGAATCCCTGCCCAGAACTCGGACTCTGCACACCCCTCATCCTGGCCTGAATGCAGACATGCAGAATCCTATTGTAAGTGGATTTGTCAGAATCCCTTCAGATCAGATCAGCTTTCTCGATGTGTGTGCTAAGTCACTCAGTCATGTCCAACTCTTTGACCCCATGAATTGTAGCCTACCAGGCTTCTCTGTCCATGAGATTCTCCAGGTACTGGAGTGGGTTGCCATGCCCTCTTCCAGGGAAGCTTCTCAACCCAGGGATCAAACCCATGTATGTCGCCTGCAGAGGCATGTTCTTTACCACTAGAGCCACCTGTGGAGTTGACTTTTTTTAATTCATCTTGCTATAACACCAAACTTAGCTGTGTATTTGGTTTCTACCTGTAAAGAGGTGGGGTTTAGAACAGTCCACGGCTTCCTGGTTCAGTGGCCTAATTTATGAACCAAGCCCTTTTTATTCTCTGCTCATTTGTTTGTTTCCTATGGCAGAATCAGGCCTCTGTGGCTTTCCTTTACATAACAGGCTTGGGCTTGTGCTCAGTCGCTAAGTCGTGTCTTGACTCTTTGCAACCCCATGGACTATAGCCTGCCAGGCTCCTTTGTCTGTGGGGATTCCCCAGGCAAGAATACTGGAGTGGATTGCCACGTCCTCCTCCAGGTTCAGTTCAGTTCAGTCGCTCAGTCGTGTCCGACTCTTTGCAACCCCATGGACTGCAGCACGCCAGGCCTCCCTGTCCATCACCAACTCCTGGAGTTTACCCAAACCCATGTCCATCAAGTCGATGATGCCATCCAGCCGTCTCATCTAAGATAGGATCTTCCTAACCCAGGGACTGAACCCGCATCTCCTACCTCTCCTGCATTGGCAGGTGGATTCTCTACCACTGGACCACCAGGGAAGTCTGGGTCCGCATAGTCAAGGCATCCGGTTTTTCTGAAAAACATCCATGCACATGTGTGGTAGTTGGAAAATGGTTTAAAGAGAAGAGGCTGCTTTGTGTGGGGTTTGCTTGCATCTGGGGCCTCTGATTTCCTCCTGGATCACCTTGGAGAGTAGGGACTGAGCATGAGGGGGCAGAGAAGACCCCAGAAACTTCAGGTCCACCACAAGCCCCTAGGCACATGCAGATGAGGGGCACACTACCCACCCATGAGAATCAGAGGGAAACCGAAGAGGCCTGCAGGCAGCTAGCGTTGCTGGGTGGGGTGTGGGAGTGGGTGCAGGCGTGTCGAAGGGGGAACATAATTAGTCCTTCTGAAGATCTGTTTCTGTTACATAAGGCAATTTAGCATCCTTCTCCCCGGGAAATCTCTTTTGGAGAAAATAGGCCATGCAAATGAAAATGGTAGAATTGGAAAATTGGTTGCATTTATGAGCCTCTGCTTGGAAGACATGAAGATGGCTGCTTGTAAACAAGTCGGTTTCCTGAGGGGTCACCTGGACAGATCCAGGGCATTGTCCCCCACCCCCAAGGAGCAGATGGCTAGTAAACTCTTGGCCCCTCCCTAGAAACCAGTCACTATGAAGTCATCTGTTCTTTCAGGCTGAGAAGAATGCTCTGGGGGTTGTGGGGAGAGGATGGGGATAGTTTGGAGGAAGTACTTAAGTGCAAAGATTGAGGGCAGGAGGAGAAGGGGATGACAGAGGATGAGATGGTTCGATGGCATCACCGATTCAATAGACATGAGTTTGAGCAAACTCCAGGAGATGCTGAAGGACGCAGAAGCCTGGCATGCCACATTCCATGGAGTCACAAAGAACTGGACACAACTAAGCGACTGAACACCACCAAGGTGCAGGATCGACAGGGCGATGTGGGCGAGGCTCCCCAGACTCTAGTCCTAGATCCACGGCCCCTTTCTTCTGTCCCCATCATGGGCTTTCTTGTTGTTATTGTTCAGTAGCTCAGTCATGTCTGATTCTTTGTGACCCCAAGAGCTGCAGCACAGTTCCTTGTCCTTCACTATCTCCCAGGGTTTGCTCACACTCATATCCATTGGGTTGATGGTGCCATCCAACCATTTCATCCTCTGTTGCCCACTTCTCCTGCCCTCCGTCTTTCCAGCATTGGGGGCTTGTCCAGTGAGTCAGCTCTGCTCATTGCCAAAGATACCTTTGTGGGTTGCAGGAGAGATTTCTAGAGCCAACCTTGATCTCGTCCTACAGAGCACTCTCACACCTTGGACACCCTTTGGTTTATGAGCTCTGGGTGGTGATGCTGGCCCCCCTGAGAGTTTGCATCTTGATCCTTTGTCTTTGAGAAGCCACAGAGAGTTAGGAAGGAGCTGAGATGAACCCAGGAGGCTGCCGGCAGGGGCCCTCTAAGAGCAGGAAATGCAGGGTAGCCCAAAGGAAGATGTACTCACTGCCCTAAAAGAAAAAATCCTTAAAAGGGGGCAGTGTTGGGGTTGTGAGCGGTGGGGGGCGGGGGGACTCCAGTTTTATTTTTTCTTCCAAATATTGTTTTACAATGTATCACAAAAGTGCATTTGATTTCTATTTTCCTGTTTAAGGTGCTATCAGGTAGAACTGATGAGTTTGCTCGTAAAAACAGATAGAATGGAGCCAGACTTTGGGATGGAATTCTGCCAGACCTTTGGGGACAGGCCGTTTGTTGCTTGGCTGGGGATGGTGAAAGTTCATTCTTCTTTGCTGTAGAGCAGAGGGCCTGTTGGTACTTGATAGAAAGAGGGAAAGGGAGGCGGTGGAGAATTGTGCTTGGCCTTGACCTGGAGCGGATGCCCACCCTCTCCGCTCCGCCCTTTATAGCACCCTGCTGATGGTCTCATCTATAGCATCTGGATGCCCTGGACTACAGTGTGGTCCCTGCCCCAGCCAGCTGCTACGCCTAGCCTTTCTCTCTACCACCACAACAAGCCTGGCCCTGCTCCAGCTTCCAGAGGGCAGCGTGGAGTGAAGGGTTAAGAACACATCGACTTTCAGGGAGGGCTGCAAAAATCTGAGTTGCTGTCAGGCTCCTGGGTGACTTCTTTTTTTAAAAAAAAAGAAGTATAGTTGATTTACAGTGTTGTGCCCGTGTCTGCTGTACAGCCAAGTGACTCAGTGTATATATATATATATATATTATATATACACACACACACATGTGTATACATCCCTATTTTTGACTATTCTTTTCCATTATGGTTTATCACAGGATATTGAATATAGTTCCCTGTGCGCGACAGTAGGCCCTGTTGTTCATCCATCCTACATGTAACAGTTTGCCATCTGCTGCTGCTGCTAAGTCACTTCAGTCGTGTCCGACTCTGTGCGACCCCATAGACGGCAGCCCACCAGGCTCCCCCGTCCCTGGGATTCTCCAGGCAAGAACACTGGAGTGGGTTGCCATTTCCTTCTCCAATAGCATCTACCAACCCCCACATCCCACTCCATCCGTCCACTTCGTCCTTCCCCTTGGCGACCACAAGTGTGTTCTCTGTCTCTTTCTGTTTTGTACATAGGCTCACGTGTGCCCTGTTTTAGGGTCCACATATAAGGGATCTCCTGTGGTGCTTGTCTTTCTCTTTCTGACTCGCTTCACTGAGGATGAGAATCTCTAGTTGCATGCGTGTTGCTGCAAGTGGCCTTCTCTTTGCATGGCTGCGTAGCGTTCCCTCGTGTGTATGTAACCACATTCTTTACCCACTCATCTGTCTACAGACGTTCGGGTTGTTTCCAGGCCTAGGCTGTTGTGAGCACAGTGGTGCATATATCTTTTTGAATTGTCTGGTATATTTAGCTACTGCAGGCACCTCTGGAAGAGGGGATAACAGCATTTGCCTCATCGTGGGTCATGCTCTTCGCGTAGTGTCTACCGTTCCAAGCATCGTCCGTAAAGGTGGTGGTGGCTGATAAGACGCTGGTGAAGGTGTTTGCAGGAGCTTCACCTCTGCCTTTGTCCTGCTCACCCGCCCACGGAGGGGAGCAAGCCACCTCAGCCGAGGGCTGCGCTCCCAGCAGCTGCTGCCCTGAGGTGGCACTTAAGGCTGGGGTGGGTACCTCCACATCCCATTTCTCTCCTGCCATCTTTCCCACTCAAAACCTGGACACAATGAACCCCAATCCAGAAAGGCTTTGAAAATCCTTGTTAGAAAGGGCTACCTAGTACAAGGGGATGTTTCCTTGAGAAGCTTTTCAACAGCATCCATGAAAAATAGATGAGCTTCCTTGAATTGCAAATGTTCTTAAGGTTTAAGGCAAAAAATGTGAAAATTGGTCTCTTCCCTCCACTCCCCTACATCCCCCACTCCTGGTGAGGTCAGGGATTCGGTTGCCTCTGTTTAATAGTAAACATCAAACACAGACTTCAGGGCCAGAGAAAAGCTTCTTCCTTGTGGCATCACCCTTCCCAGAAGCTTGAACCCAATTAATTTTAATTCCATTCCGTTTTCACTGGCTTTTTTGTTTTTGTTTTTATTTTAATATTTCAGTAACTATTTGATAAGCTTTCTCGCCATGCCTGGCTTCATGCCAGAGGCTGAGGGGTTGAAGATGTCTAAAACAGTCAAATTCACTCCCATCAGAGGGATTATAATTGAGTTCAATCAGGGAAAGACTTGACAAATGGCTGAATTGTGCCAATTTAAGTACACAAGAGCCCATGTGAGCTTCCCAGCTGGCTCAGTGGCAAAGAATCTGCCTGCAGCGCAGGAGACACGGGTTCCATCCCTGGGTCAGGAAGATCCCCTGGAAGAGGAAGTGGCGACCCACTTCAGTATTCCTACCTGGAAAATTCCATGGACAGAGGAGCCTGTCGGACTACAGTCCGTAGGGTCGCAAAGAGTCAGACATAACTGAGTGAGCACACAGTAGGGACATGACTTAGTGACTAAATAACAACAAGAGTCCACGTGAGCAGAGGAAGACAGGGGTCAGAAATCAACCCAGGCAGGCTCAGAGCTCCATGAGTTGGTCGTCCACCTCCTTGGCTTCACTGAACACATAAACACTGAGGTTATGACGGAGCACTTTTTGCCTCTGCAAATCCACTACTTGGGTAGAATCTTAGGACTCTACTGTAACTAAGAGGGGAGGTTACCAGGAGTCCTCATAGGCTTTAACCTTGGTTTGTTCAGCTTGTTCTAGGAAAATGGCCCACCCAGGGATAGCCGTGCCCTTGTTGGAACCGTCAGACAGCACAGTGTGGGGAGCTGGGGAGCGCTGAGGCCCACTGGGGCCCAGGCAGAGGCCGTGGCTTCCCTGGCGTGTCCTCTAGGTCTGGGCGCTTCCCTTGCTCAACATGCAGCTGAGAGCCTGGAGTTCTGGAAAACTGAGGTTTCCTAACTCTACTTTGGTAACTCATCGAAGAGGGATCCTGTTGTGCATTCTTGTGTGCATCTGAGTACCTATGTTTGCTTCTGATTGGAAGGATAAAAAGCCCAAAGAACAAGAAAAAAGAGGGGATTTTCTTCATCGACCATTTTCCAAGAAGCTGGACAAGAACCTGCCGTCGCACAAACAGCCGTCGGCCTCGCTCATCACTCAGATTCAGAGCACCAGGGCCCTGCTCAAGGACCGCAAGGCCTCCAAGCCTGGCTTCCCCGACAAAGGTAGGTCAGTGTGGGGGACTCTCCAGGCTTCTCATGTTCAACTGCGTGGCTGCTGTGTATCCCATGCTGGTGTCTGTGTGGGCCCCTGGGACAGACACGACTCCTGTGCCCATGGGAAAGCAGAATTAATGCTTGAGAGGCAACGTGAGAACAAGCAAGGTCCTGACTGCTTGGTGTGGTCCACCTCTGTGAGCGGGATTTGAGAAACCAGAGATGGGGTGGGTGCAGAAATCAGGGTGTAAAGTGTTCCAGGAGCCGAGATCAGGGTGCAGGAGCAGAGATGGGGTACAGGAATATAGATAGGATGTAGGAACAGAGATTGGGGTGCAGGAGGAGAGATGGGGTGCAGGAGTAGAGATGGGGTGCTGGAGTAGAGATTGGAGAGTAGGAACAGAGATGGGGTACAGGAATAGAGATGGGATGCAGAAGCAGAGATTGGGAGGGATGATTTTGCAGAAGCAGACGTCAAGGTGGGTGGTACTATGGGAGCTGAGACGGGGGTGCATGGTTTTGTGGGAGAGCAGATACCAGGGTGCATGGGATTGTGGGAGTAGAAACTGGGGTGCTTGGTATTTTATTGAGGTAGCAGAGATTGGGGTCATAGTATCATGGAGCCAGGCATCAGTGTTCAGTTTTAGGGGTCAGAGATTGAAGTTCAGGAGCAGGGATGGGGCATGCTCTCGAGGGAGCCTTCCCCAAAAAGTACACCCTGAGAGGCAGTGACATGTGGTCCACAGAATCTGGGCTCTGGGTGGAGGTAGGGTGCTCAAACCCAGCTCTGAGGCTGCTGATGCCTCAAGTTCCTCACCCTCTGAGGATCTTTGCTGATTCCCTTCCTTGTGAAAGGAAACCTACCTGTCAGAGCTATTGGGTGGATCCAGTGAGATAAGGGCTCCCTTGATGGTTCAGACGGTAAAGAATCGGCTTGGAGTGCAAGAGATCCAGGTTTGATCCCTACATCAGGAAGATCCCCTGGAGGAGGAAATGGCAACCCACTCTAGTATTCTTGCCTAGAGAATTCCATGGACAGAAGAGCCTGGCGGGCTGTAGTCCATGGGGTTGCAAAGAGTTGGATGCAACTGATTTACACTTTCACTTTTCACTTCAATGAGAAACACGTGTGGGCTTCTCCTCATTCATCATCCAGCACATGAGGTAACTGATGGATATCGGTCTCCCTCCTCTGGAGCAGGCATCCAGGGATGCAGAAAGGAGACTTAACACACCCTGAGAGCCTGGAGGGGGCACAGGACGCCAGGGAGTGAGTGTCCTGAAGCCAACTGTGGAGTAAAGGAGCGTTCTCCTTATGGGGGGGAATGGGAGAGGTGGTGGAGTCCAGCCTTTGACCCCTTTGTTTTAAATGTGAAGAAACTAAGGTTCCAGGAGGGCTCTGGCTGTCTGACATGAACCAGCAGGAAAGTATACTGCTGTTATTCAGTCACAATATCATCTCTGACTCTTGGCGACCCCGTGGACTGCAGCACGCCAGACTTCCCTGTCCTTGACCATCTCCCGGAGTTTACTTAAACTCATATCCATTGAGTTGATGATGCGGTCCAGCCAGCTCATCCTCTGTAGCCGCCTTCTCCTGCCTTCTTCAATCTTGCCCAGCAGCAGGTTCTTTCCAGTGACTCAGTTTGTCACATCAGGTGGCCAGAGTATTGGAGCTTCAGCTTCAGCATCAGTCCTTCCAATGAATATTCAGGACTGATCTCCTTTAGGATGGACTGATTTGATCTCCCTGTAGTCCAAGGGACTCTCAAGAGTCTTCTCCAGCATCACAGTTCAAAAGCATCAATTCTTCGGTGCTCAGCTTTCTTTATAGTCCAACTCAACACATCCATACATGACTACTGGAAAAACCATAGCTTTGACTAAACGGACCTTTGTTGGCAAAGTACTGGGGACATTCAAAACAGTAGCATGGGTCTTTCTGACTCTAGGAGGGACCAGCTGTCACCCAGGGAGGAGCAAATCTTGGTTCCATTTCATTCTGCAGGTGTCAGGAAGGCAGGGCCCCCACTGGAGAGACTGTGTTTGTCCCTCCTCGGGAGACCTTCCTTTCTGGCTTTGGAACCAGCAGTGAGTCCGGGCCCTCAACAATGGCATCCTGTGGGTTCCCCGAAGGAAGGTCTAGGTAGTAGCTGCATATTTGGGGTTAACTTTGTAGCGGGCTTCCCTGGTGGCTCAGACGGTAAAGCGTCTGCCTACAATTCGGGAGACCCAGGTTTGATCCCTAGGTTGGGAAGATCCCTTGGAGAAGGAAATGGCAACCCACTCTAGTATTCTTGCCTGGAAAATTCCATGGATGGAGGAGCTTGCAGGGGGCTATAGTCCATGGGGTCGCAGAGAGTCGGACATGACTGAGCAACTTCACTCACTTATGTAGCCCCAGAGGCTACATAAGGGTCTGTTCCTTGGTACTTTCTTGGGCCAACTGTCGTCTGTTCCTTTGCATTTTGCCTTTGTCCTGGGATTTGGGAATCTGTGCTGAGAAGCGCTAAGGATCCTGTATTAACTGTTCACACTGACCACTCATGGGGTGGCAGGCACTGCTTCAGCTCTTACCTCAGCCCGTGAGATCATTCTCACCCCCATTTCTAGAGACGAGGAAATTGTCCAAAGTCAGGGAGCTGGTAAGTGTGGAGTCCAGATTTCCAGCCCAGCAGCCTGGCTCTAGAGCTTTCTCTGCTGACCAGGGTAGCTGACTCCTTCCCGGGAAGGATGGGGTGAGGAGGAGCCAGCGACATGCCTAGGGCTCGGGTGGGTGACTCTGCCCTTCTTGCTGGGGACCATGCAGGGTCCAGGTCTCTGCCCTGGGGCTGACTCTGGGGTGGGAATAAATAGGGTGCCTGTGCAAGGTATCCTGCTAGGGTTTACACCTCTAGGCAAGCAGAGGAAGCAGAAGGGGGTGGAGGGAGAAGCTGGGCTACAAAATTGGGGCACACAGCCATCTCAGGGAGAGGCAGGGGGCTCGCGTGCCAGCTGGAACGCTGGTGATGTTAGTCGTCAATGAAATTTCCCGTCTCCGCCCGTGCATCCCAGGCATCTGTGCTGGCCCCAGGAGATTTATTTGGGATCTGTGTACATATTTATGTGAGGGTAAGAGGATTCCCAGTGCCCTTGGCTGTCGCCGAAATAGCTGCCGGTGGCAACAGCCTGTTCCTGCCTCCAGGCTCCAACAGGGCTATCAGGTGTGATGGTAGGAGAACCAACCAAGACAGGGCCTGAACCTGGCTTCACTTCCCTCAGTGCCAAACACCAGGGGTTTTCCCTTTCTTCTCTGTCAAAGCCTGCAAACCTGGATTCTAGCCTGTGCCAGCTTGAGATGGAAGCCACGGGAGTTGGCTGGTTGCCTGAAATATATAGATGAAGAGTGTTTCACCCCTGTTGAGGATTGGGTGAGGCTCCAGGGAGACCAGAAGTCACAAGAGCATCTTTAAAAGGGAGGAAATTCTGGGGCTTCCCTGGTGGCTCAGTGGTAAAGAATCGGCCTGCCAATGCGGGAGCCACAGGTTTGATCCCTGATCCAGGAAGATCCCACATGCCGAGGAGCAAGTTAGCCTGGGCGCCACGACTGTGAACCTGTGTGCTAGAGCCCTTGAGCCGCAACTGCTGAAGTCCACACACACAGGAGCCCATGCTCTGCAGCAAGGGAGGCCGCCAAATGAGAAGCCTGCACACCGCAGCTAGAGAGGAGCCCCCGCACAGCAATGAAGGCTCGGCGCGGCCAAAAGTCATGAATAAATAAAAATTTTAAAAAGGAAGGAAATTCTGACACACGCTTTGGCACAGAGGACCCTGGAGAACACTGCACTCCATGAAACAAGCCAGTTAGGAAAGCACAGATGCTGCCAATTCCCCCTGTGTGAGGGAGCTGGAGTAGGCAGAGGGGTAGACAGGTTGCCCCAGGCAACCACTCGCAGATCGCAAGTGAAGAGCTCTGTTTCACAAGCATGTGAATGTACTTAACTGCCCTGTACACGTAAAAGAGGTTAAGGAATAAATAAATAAACAGTTGAAAATTTATGTTATGTAATTTTTACCACAATGTTTTTTTTAAGTTACGAAGAAACCTTCCTTCCGGTTTTGATTATCTGAGGACCAAACTTGCAAGTCCTCAGTGAGCTGAGATCCACGTGCTTCCGGCAGTTTTGTGGTCATTCTGTTGAGCCACAAACCTTTTCATTCAGAGGCTCCTGGGCGGGGTCCAGAATTTTAAGCAACCGAAAGGAGAGCAGAAGTTAAGCTGGTGCCGTGAGGCAAGTCAGAACCCAGGAAGCCTCCTGTCCCCGGCCTTCTGTTCCCTCCGCTCCAGGAAAACCGTCTGGTTCCCTGTGGGCAGCGTGGGAAGCCATGTGCTCCTTGGTCCCGTCTGACCTTCCTGGGTACCTGCCGCCCCGTCTCAGTGCAGCTGGGGGTCCGAGTGCGTGGGAATGGGGCCGTGGGCACTGACTGTGTGGCATCTTCACTTTTCCTTTTCTTTCTTGGTGTGCAGATTCCTTCGGCTGCCGCAATATTTTTCGCAAAACCTCGGACTCCAATTGTGTGGCCTCCTCCTCCATGGAGTTCATCCCCGTGCCACCCCCCAGGACCCCCAGGATCGTGAAGAAATCGGAGCCCCCTCAGCAGGGGCCTGGGAGCACCAGTCTCCCCGTCAAGGAAGACCCCCTGATGCTGGATATGGGCGCTCCTTCGAGTCCGTGGATCGCGACGACCAGACAGAACTACTCTCCCCGTCCCATCACTATAGGATTCTGAACTCTCCCGGGGGTCTGGCTCGCTGTGAGCGGACACTCTCGCCCGTCCTGCTGCCTGGAAGCCCGTCGCCTCTCCAAACTCCTTTGCACCCCACTCTGGTCTCCTTTGCTCACGAAGATAAGAACAGCCCCCCCAAAGAGGAGGGCACGTGCCCCCCAGCCCTGGGGCCCAGTAACAGCCCCGCGCAACCCCTGGGGAGCCCCAACTGTGTCAAGAGCCGAGGCAGGTTCCCCATGATGGGCATCGGACAGATGCTCAGGAAGCGGCATCAGAGCCTGCAGCCCCCTGCAGACAGGCCCCTGGAGGCCAGCATGCCCCCGCTGCAGCCCCTGACCCCCACGAGCCTCTCCTTCGACTTGGCTGATGGGGTTAAAGGCCAGTGCTAACCTGGGCCAGTGAAGGGGATCCGGGCGTTTCTAAAGAAAGCAGTGGAGCAGCTCCATGTATCCGTCAGGGTGCGAAGACTCTTAACACCTCTCCTGGAGTACCCTTCACAGCCTCATCTCCTCCTGACATTTGCTGTCCCTACAGCTGAAACCACAGACCCAGAGCCTGTACTCCCCGGTCTCACGCAGGGTCCCCACTGGAGATGCTGAGACTCCCAGGAGGGTTGGCTGTCTGTGTGGCCAACTCCATCAGCCGTGGCCTGCTTCCTCCCACCTGCTCACTGGCCCTCCACCCACCTCCCTCAGCTGGCAGGGAGAGCCCTGCGCTGGCCTCGGCCTTCTCAGACGATACACCCTTCTGAGCTGTCTCCACGCTTGCTGTGTGTGTGCCTCTCAGTGGGTTGGTCTCATTTCAGCAGTCACATGGCAGGGAAAGCACAGCGTGGTTCACCCAGGCCACAGATTCCCCTCCGTTAATCGAGAGAACTCCCTGCAGGGTGGCAAGAGCTCGTCACCCAGAGAACCCAGCTCCAGGAGCCGCTGGGGAAGATGCGCAGGAAGCTAGAAAGCAGCACTGCCCTCTCTGACTGGGTCCAGGACTGATGCCCACAGCGGGGTCCCCAGTGAGTGGGAAGGACCAATGTGGGACACTCATTTGCCAAGCAGGGTCTTGATGGAATGTTTTTTCACTTGGTTGAAACTTGCTAACAGTTGAACTATTAGTATCTTCTCCAAAGATGATTGTTCTTTATGTGATGTCATTAAATCGAGTCAACATGATTTTTAGAAACCTGGGTGGCAAGATGGGAAGTGATTTCACCAAACTCCTGTTCTCACGAGAGGATGAACATGGAGGGCATCAAGGCTTGCCCAGGTGACGTTTTCAGTGGTGCTGGCCCGTGGTGCCCTGCAGGAGGGGACGTGGCCCTAGCCGGCCACCTGTCCTTCCCATTGGATCACCAGAGCCTGGATCCTTCTGGAAGGTGCAGAGCATAGTTACAATCAGTTATTTAGAAAGAAAAGACAGGTAGGGTTGAATATGGACACGCCCGGAAGGCACCGTTAGCTCTGTGCAATGCAGTTTTCAAGCTGCCAAGGCAACAAGTGAGGTTTAGAGCTCAGCCAGTTTGCCGTGAGCAGTGAAAGACTCGTGTGGAAGGACTCACATTCAAAATACAGTACTGTATCTTCTTTGAGGAAAGCAGGGTTCCTCAAACAAGGCTTTGAATCCGCGATCGGTCTTCACACCTTTTGCCGAGGATGGAACCAAAGATGCACCTCGGGGTCTGTGTCCATGCCGTCCCTGTGTATGTGTTCTGGGGATCCCAGTGTCGTCTGACTGCGTCTAGTTTGGAGCCTGCCAGGAGCTGTCTCCACTGGGGCCAGAGCTCTGGCCCTTGGTGGGGACCACTCGGCCATGAAGAGAATTGGCAAAAGTCGAATCGGTACAGGTTGGATGCAGGTCAGCTCGGAGACAGGTTCCACTGTGGCTTGGAGTCTGCAACTGCTGGCTGGTGCGAGCGAGACCAGGAACTGCTGCCGGGGCCACCCCAGGGCTAGTCCTCCCGGCCCACTGATCTGAAACAGTCCATGGCCCTGGAGCCAGCAAAGCCCGCCCCCCGCAGCCAGCCTGTGCCTGAGAGCGCTGGGGGGGGTGGCTGCCTTTCTTCTCATCCCACCCTGGTGGCCTTCTTCTGCCCCAGATGTCCCTGACTGAGCAAAGAGGGGGTGGACACCTAGCTGTGCCCAATCCTGGCTGATCTTGATGAGACCCTGGGCGGCTGTTCCCCTCGCCTTGTTGGGGATTGCCCCAGCCCTGGGGCTTGTTGGGAGGAGGTCAGACTCCCTGCCGTGGGTGGCACTCCTTTGGATGGCTCCAGACCAGGTTCTGGAACTTTCCACTGAAAAATAGAGCTTTTTTTTTTTTTTTTTAAAGCAGAGAGAAGAAAAGTAGCAGCTGAGAAGTCCCTTTCTCCATTTGACATGGAGTGTTGGGTTTTTGATCAGTGAAGAAGCCTCTTTGAAGATGGTTTCCAGCTGCAAGTGTGGCTCCGCAGGCTTGCAGGCTGCGTGCGTGCGAACTTGGTCTAAGCTCTTTCTGTCTCTCGTCTTTTACTTGCCTCGAGACCATGAACGTTTCTGTGTCGCTGTGTTCGCCTGCTGGGACGTGTTCCCCGATCCTGGCACGCTTCCAGAACAGCCGACCGTCTGCATCACCACTGGCAACTTGAACTGTGAACTCAGGTTTATTCCAAGCCCAGTGACAGGTGAGGGGGCAGTGAGGAAGGGGAGAACCCGTATTTCGTGTGTGTGAGCGCCCGACAAATCTATGGAATCGAGTGAGAGAAGAAATGTTGAATTCTTTATTATTTTATTATATTTATATGGAGACTTTGAGTATTCCTTTGGTAAGTACAAAGCGTGTTTTGTCTCTTGGACCCATGGCTGTCTCTTGTTAGTCTGCGCCGTGAGCTCAGTCAGCCTGTGTGTAGTTACTGCCGAAAGTGACGACTATCATTGTGTGATATCCAGAAGTCGAGTTGGCTTTGGTTGTATGATTTGGTCATAAGTAAGGACTGTATTTATGTCACCTTTATGAAATATATTACTTTTATAACGACTGTGAAATACACTTTTCCCTCACTATGACTGCTTCGTTTATTGACTGATACGTCTGAAAACTAAGAGTGTGTTGCCGAAGAGTGGTGTCGGCTTCTAAGCAAGGTTCTTGGCCCCGCAACAGACAGAATACAAGAGGGGATCGAGGTGCGGGTATTCAGGGATTTTTTGGCTTTGCCTCATTGCTACAGGGGTGCCTGCAGACTTCTATCTGCCTGATGTACTGTAAATGGCTGTTCAAAGTGAATCAGCATTTTTTTTTTCTTATGCAGGGGAAATGTTCAGGTTCTTCCTTGTGAGAGTATAAAAGTGTTAGTCACTCAGTCATGTCTGACTCTTTGTGACCCGTAGACTGTAGCCCGCCAGGCCCCTCTGTGTATGGGATTCTCCAGGCAAGAATACTGGAGAGAGTTGCCATTTCCTTCTCCAGGGGATCTTCCCGACCCAGGGATTGAACCCGGGTCTCCTGCATTGCCGGCAGATGCTTTACTGTCCGAGCCACCAAAGAAGCCCTGGAATTCCTGAATTTTCCTGGCCTCCCTCCCCATTTTCTCACAGGCATCTGCCCTAATAAAATCTTCACATGCTTAAGCCCATTTCAATGTCTGCTTAAGCTAGACCCAGACTAGCTTAAGGCTCTGAAAATGACGGGTGAAGAATGACATCAGTGAACGTCCCTTCTAGATATGGTCCTTGTTTCAGGACTTGGTGAGGGTGAGGGGGAATTGAAGTGATGAGTAGAATGAAGGGGGAGTCCAGACGGGGTGTTTGGGTTGGCCCAGTTCTGACTTCCTTTATAACTGTTCACAAAACATGTTTCATGTTTATGGACTTGCTTAAGCCCTGTGTCCCCTGAGCTGTGTGGCCTCCCTGTGCAGTATAGCATGGTAGAAAGCAAGAGGCCCATGGTTTCCGCTTCACAAAGCTCTCTGAAGTTTGATGGGGTGGGGGGTGGGGGGTGGGGACCAGAAGCTGTAGCTAGTATTGATGATGATAGCAACCCACTCCATATTCCTGTTGGGAGAAGCCCGTGGACAGAGGAGCCTGGAGGGCTCCAGTCCATGGGGTTGCAAAGCGTCAAATCCTTCTTTGTTTCAGGAATCAGAGCATTTTAGAACAGAAAGGGACTTGAGATTATCTGGTGCAAGCCAGCTTTTTTAAAAATTCTTTTTGCTTTTGAACTTTTTATTTTGTATTGGGATATAGCCAATTGACAGTATCGTGATAGTTTCAGGTGAACAGTGAAGGGACTCAGCTATACATATACATGTATCCATTCTCCCCAAATTCCCCTCCCATCCAGGCTGCCACACAACACTGAGCAGAATTCCATGGGGTGCAACCCCAACTTTTCTGAAGAAGAGAACACTGGGAGCCCAAGTGGTTTAGGGACGCCAGGGTCCTGAGTGAGCTGGTCCCAGAGGGGTTTCGAGGGACATGGCCCCTACCTCCACGAACACACAGACATCAGAGAGCTTGGCCATGACGGGCAGAGGGGAAAGTCAACTGCAGATTGAGCTGTCCTTATAGCACACATCTTTGAGGTGTCTGTGTGGACCAGGTCTTCACAGTGTTAAGTCATTCTCAAAATCATATGGCTTGTTGAGATTCTGAGCATCACAGCCTTTCCGCCATCTACCATCAACTCTTAAACCGAGACAAAGACTCTTTCTTTCTCAACAGATCTCCCAAGTAAGCAGCCACCCTGGATTGCCTCCTTATCTATGTTAGCTGTTAAAAGGCTGCTGGGTTTTACTAGATTAAGTCAATAAAATACTTGCTATATAACCGTGTCATAAAATGAGACCAATTCAGAAAGAATGCAAGACTGATATTTTTTTGGGGGGGCGTCTGGAAGCCTCTCGATTATTGCATTTGTTTTCTCTATAAGACCCTCTCTGTGCTACAGGCACAGTTAGAATAATTCAGAACAGGACTGGGAGCTGGTTCAATTTCATGTCATCACTTTTCAGTGAAAGGAGCATATTTCCTGAGTAGTAAATGAGTGTATTATTTGTGGCAGTTTTTTTTTTTTTTCTTGTCAAGGGAGCGCTTCAGACATCTGGTTCCAAAGACTTCTTTTCTGTGGACCTCCTTTCAGGACACTATCTCTCAGAGCTGATGTCTGTGGCACCAAGGTCTTGGGGTGGTAAAGAGTGGGGAACATTGTAGCCTTTGAAGTTTCCTTCCACATGTATATCAGCTTTTGAGCTGGGGTGCACGTAAGGAGGCCTTTGGGGGTGGCAGCTCTGAGTTTGTGGAACAGACTGATGTACTGGAAGCTCAGGCACTAACCAATGACCGCAGCAGAGAGTGGACAATGGCAGGGAGATGCATTATTTACAGATGAAATAGATAAATAAATGGCTCTGATTTAAGAGCCTGAGCTAGTTACACAACATATTCCCTGATCAGGCGATGGCCCAAAGCTATTTTTTCTCCGAATATCTAGTTTTGGCTGCGTCGGGTCTCAGTTGCTGCATGTGGGATCTGGGCTGTGGGCTCTCTAATCGTAGCAGGGGCTCAGTAGTTGCGACACATGGGCTCAGCTGCCCCACGGCCTGCGGACTTGCCCGGTGGCTCAGGGGTAAGGACTCGGCCTGCAGCAGAGGAGATGCAGTTTGACTCCTGAGTCAGAAAGATGCCCTGGAGAAAGAAAGGAAGTGGCCACCCACTCTGGTATTGTTGCCTGGAATGTCCTGTGGCTGGAGGAGCCTGGCGGGCTACTGTCTATGGGGTCACGAAAGCAATGGACACAACTGAGCAGCTAAACAACAATGTGCGATCTTGGTTCCCCAACCGGAGATCAAGTCCAGGCCCCCTGCATTGGATGGCAGATTCTGAACCACTGGACCTCGAGGAAAGTCCCAGCCTAGCAGCTATTTTGAGAGAAAAGTCTTTGGCTGATATTATATATATAAAGCCTCAGGAATAACAAACTGTATTCTTTCTAGGCTTTGTTACCATAGCCAGCTAACCAAGGGCAAAGTGCAAGCATTTGTTAGGAATAAGGCTTCCCGTGCAAGATTAGGTAGTGAATTCGCGGCAGGTCTAGATGGACATGTCATTTGTGACCCTTCCCCAGCATTCAGCTCTCTTCTCACAAGCAGTGTGTTCAATAGATCAGGTTTTGGTGTGATAGATTGAGCCCCAGGTCACTGTGATTTGCACAATAAAGCTTTATTTCTTACTTACACAATGTTTATGCATTTTGGCTGATGCCAGAGCAGCTCTCCTCCATGTGGGAACTCAGGGATCCAGGTTGCTTCCAGCCTGCGGTTCTGTCCATTTAGAATGAAGCTTCTCTGGCTGCCATAGCCAGAGAAGCTTCCCGAAACAGGGAAGCCAGGCAGGCTGCAGTCCATGGGGTCATGAAGAGTCAGACACGACTGAGCGACTGAACAACAAAATAGCCAAAGAAGGGCAAGCTAGAGAGCTTCCACTGGCCCTTGAGAGCTCCATAAAGGCCAGAACTAGTCCTCTGGGCTTTCCTGTGAGCAAGATGCTGAGAAATGTGAGGGAGTACTCTTTTGCCTGGAAAATCCCATGGACGGAGGAGCCTGGTGGGCTGCAGTCCACGGGGTCACTAAGAGTCCGGCAAGACTGAGCGACTTCACTCTCACTTTCCACTTTCATGCATTGGAGAAGGAGGTGGCAACCCACTCCAGTGTTCTTGCCTGGAGAATCCCAGGGGCAGGGGAGCCTGGTGGGTTGTCATCTATGGGGTCGCACAGAGTCGGACACGACTGAAGCGACTTAGCAGCAGCAGCAGCAGCATATGGTAATTTTGAGCATTACTTTGCCAGCATGTGAAATGAGTGCAATTGTGCGGTAGTTTGAACTTTCTTTGGCATTGCCCTTCTTTGGGATTGGAATGAAAACTGACATTTCCAGTCCTGTGGCCCCTGCAGAGTTTTCCAAATTTGCTGGCATATTGAGTGCAGCACTTTCACAGCAATATGCATATTTTGGGTGCACTTAATGTTTCTGCCACAGGGGAAGTACAGAGGCCTCTCTTAACAGTCCCTTAACATTGGACTGGACTTTCGCATTGTTACACGGTTATGGATCCCCTCATGTATAAGGATTGTTCATTGTTTGGTTGCTCTGTCACGCCCAGCTCTTTGTAACCCCATGAACTGCAGTGCTACAGGCTTCTCTGTCCTCCACTGTCTCCCAGAGTTTGCTCAAATTCTTGTCCATTGAGTCGGTGATGCCATCTAACCATCTCATCCTCTGCTGCCCTTCCATTCTCCTTTTGCCTTCAATCTTTCCCAGCATCAGAGTCTTTTCCATTGAGTTGGCTCTTCACAGCAGGTGGATGAAATATTGGAGCTTCAGCTTCAACATCAATCCTTCCAGTGAATATTCAGGATTGATTTCCTTTAGGGTTGACCGATCTCCTTGAAATCCAAGGGACTCTCAAGAGTCTTCTCCAGCAAGGATAAGGATTATTTGCCCTAAATAAAGGGATGAGCATTGTTAATTATTAATACTTCTCTTAATTTAAGAGGACAGTTATAGGCTGAATTGTACATACCCTCCAAAATTCATATACTGAAGACCTAACCCCAGATACCTCAGAATGTGGCTGTGGTTGGATATAGGGCCTTTGAAGAAGTGAGTTAGGGACTTCCCTGGTGGTCTAGTGGTTAAAACTCCATGCTTCCACTTCAGGGGGCACGGTCAGGGAATTAAGATCTCACATGCCATGAGGCACAGCCAACAAAATACATAAATAAATAAATAAACATAAAAAAATAAAGAGTTGAGTTTAAATAAGGCTACCATTGGAAAGTGAAGTCACTTAGTCATGTCTGACTCTATGCGGCCCCGTAGACTGTAGCCTACCAGGCTCCTCCATTCATGGAATTCTCCAGACAAGAGTACTGGAGTGGGTTGCCATTCCCTTCTTCACTTGGGATGGGCCCTAATTCAGTCTGGCTGGTGTCCTTATAAGAAGAGAAAATTTTGGACACACACAGAGGGACATGAGACACGGGAAAGAGCACATGAAGACCCAGTGAGAAGGCAGCCATCTGCTGGCCACAGAAAGAGGCCTCGGGGAGAAACCCAACCTGCAGACACCTGGGTCTTGACCTCTGGCCTCCGGAGCTGTGAGAAAATAAATGTCTGTTGTTTAAGCTGCACAGTCTGTGGTATTTGGTTACGGCAGCCCCAGCAGACTAACACAAGGGGAAGGCCAAATAGAAATATTTATATATTCTACAAATCCTACAGATTTTGTCCCATATGTTGAATCTCATTTACCCTTTTCTTGCAACTACATTACTCCCAGAAAGTTGTCCTTTTTTTTCATAGTGAAATTCCACCTTTTCCAAGCATCCCCTGTGTACTAGGCCCTAGGCGAGTTATTTCAAGAGTATTTCAAAATATTTATATATTCTACAAATCCTACAGATTTTGTCCCATATGTTGAATCTCATTTACCCTTTTCTTGCAACTACATTACTCCCAGAAAGTTGTCCTTTTTTTTCATAGTGAAATTCCACCTTTTCCAAGCATCCCCTGTGTACTAGGCCCTAGGCGAGTTATTTCAAGAGTATTTCTTCCTTCAATCCAGAGACCCACACACCTTTTCTGTAAAGAGTCAGGTGGCAAACACTTAGCAGACAGTCATGCGGTCCACTGTATATTCTTCTTTGTGTTTTCCTTTTTAACAACCCTTGAATGATGTGGAAACCGGGGCTCTGCTGGTGCCTCGGTGATAAAGAATCCACCTGCCAGTCCATGGGAAACATGGATTGGATCCCTGATCCGGGAAGATCCCACGTGCCTCAGAGTAACTAAGCCCGTGAGCCACAACTGCTGAGCCTGTGTGGCTCCAGAGTCTGTGAGCCGCAACCACTGAGCCCGCGTGCTGCAGCTACTGAAGCCCACGTCCTAGAGCCCCGCAACGAGGGAAGCCCCCAGTGAGAAGCCCACACACAGCAGCTAGAGAGGAGCCCTTGCTTGCTACGACTAGGGGAAAGCCCACGCAGCAACCAGCACCCAGGACAGACAAACATTAATACAATTTTTTAAAACATGGAAACCACTTTTTTTCTGGTGGGAAAACATAGGCCACACAGACTTTGATCCTCAGGGCTCCATCTTTATGCCTCACATGGACCCTGTGGAATGGTCAAGTTGTCTTAATTTTAGAAGTATGTGTAGGTGGCTTTGGAGAAGGAAGTGGCAACCCACTCCAGTATTCTCGCTGGGAAAATCCCAAGAACAGAACAGCGTCATGGGCCACAGTCCATGGGGTTGAAAAGGATCAGGCTGAGCATGCACACCACCGCAGGCAGCTTGCCCCGCTCACAGGAGCAGCACTAATGCAGTCACGCACCGCAGATGTTCAGATGCGTCCCATCACCTGAGAGCTCCTGGGAATTCCCTGGTGGTCCAGTGTTAGGACTCCCTGCTTCTAAAGCAAGGGGCATAGGTTTGACCCCTGGTCAGGGAACTAATACCAGGCACATTGTGTGGTATTAAAAAAAAAAAAACCATGATTAACAAAGTAGTGCAATAATAAAAATATATACTACAAAAAGAGAAAGCAAGAGCTTCTTCCTATATTGCTCTTGGTAGGTCTCCAGCTCTGGTTGCCATCCACAGGGCACAACAATGTTTCGGGGGAACATCTCGGTCACCAGTCTGTTGCTGCCACTTAGCGCCACCCTCGGACTCATCCTACTGAGCAGAGCGTGGCCCTCGTGCTCAAATCATGTTCCGTTCAAGCCGTTTTCCATTCCCTTTGTGATATGGCCTCTCTAAAATGGACTCTTGCTTGCTCATAAAAAGAGAGTGCTTAGTCAACTTTTAAGGGAACAAGTCTAAATCTGGAGCTGACGTGGAGCTGCGTAATGCCTCGTAGAGAATCGTGGCCATTACTCACACCTGAATGGTGTCACCACCGGCTGGACCAGCGTCCCTTCCACTGGAAGATGAATCGTGCCCTCTGAGTCAGAGAGCCCTGAAGAGCCCATTCAGAGCCCTTCCTACCCGTGGCCACTTCAGTGACGTGAGCTGTACTCACTTTCAGAGCACTGGAGCCCAAGTCACAAACTCACAAGGATCTTGGGGTCACCTAGTTCCTGGGCTTAGTTCCCCCAAGAGTTTGGAGCAGTCCAAAAAGAGCAATGATAAATACGAAGCAGCTTCTTGGAGCAGAGTTTTTATAGTTCACTGATAATCAAAAATAAATTTTCCTTTTGACTTAAACTAACATGTGTCATATATTCAGATGCAAATCAGTGTGAATATTGTGAACCCACCCCTGACTGTCCTCTTTGCTCTGGACATCTCAGGGGATAATTTAAGAGGCAGAGTCAGGGCCAACTTTCCTCATTTACGGATGATGCATTTGAGTCCAGGCCAGAGAAGTGAGGCATAAAGAACATAAGCTTGTCATTGGCAACGCCTGGCTCCAGGTCAGTTCTCGTCTCACCACACCGGGTGAAGAGACCAGAATTAATGGGGCTTGGACATTCTTAGGGCTGTCATGACGTCTGGAGTCCGTGTTTTCCCCTTTGCAAATTTTGGGCCACAGAGAGGGTGGACCTGGTGACGACCATAATAGAAAGAAGGAAACTGATTTGTGAGGAGTGTTTGAAAGAAGAGGGTATGTCCAACTGCTCTTTCCACCTTCCCAAGTATGATTTGACTTGCCCTTCTCTGCATACTCCTGGTTCTCCATGAGTACATCCAACACATGGATGGATGGGTGAGTAGATGGTGGATGGATGGATGCGGGGGTGGGTGGTGGATGAATGGATGGGGGGGGGGATGGTAGATGAATGGATGGGGTGTGGATGGGGGGGTGATAGATGGA
>SJXQ01004474.1:65839-89906 GCA_006408695.1 Aepyceros melampus
GGGTGGGTGGTGGATGAATGGATGGGAGGGTGGATGGTAGATGAATGGATGGGGGGGTGGATGGGGGGTGATAGATGGATGGGTGAGGGGATGGTGGATGGATGGGTGGGTGGATGATGGATTGGTTGGTGGATGTGAGTGGGTGGATGGTGGATGGATGGATGAGTGGATGGTAGATGGATGGGTGGTGGGTGGGTGGGTGAGCTGATATATGAATGATAGAGTAGGTCCCCTACATATGAACAAGTTCTGTTCCCAGAGCATGTTAGTAAGTCCAATTTGACTGTAAGTCCAACAAAGCTAGCCTAGGTACCCAACTAACACAATTGGCTATAGTACTGTAATTAATAGGTTTATACTACTTTTCACACAAACAATACATAACAAAACAAAAAAATGAAATAGTTTTAATCTTATAGTGCAGTACCTTGAAAAGTACAGTGGTACAGTACAACAGCTGGCATACAGGGGCTGGCACAGTATAAACAGGCAAGGAGAGTTACTGACTGGGGGCGGGAAAGGAGGTGGGAGACGGCAGAGCTGAAGGATTGTCAACAAGGAGGGCAAGCTGCTGTTTCACTCCTGCCTGAAAAAGTTGATGGCACAGAGCTTGAAAGAAGGGTACTGAACTACTAGACTCTCTGCAGTACTGAGGAGCAAAGTACACGAAAGCACAACCGCTTGCAGAGGCTGCACGCACACGACCACGTACACCAGACACGGGAACTAACTTATGTGACTGGATATGTGAACGCACGTTTGCTTCTTTGAAAGTTCACCACGTGAGGGTTCGTGGGTAGGGGATTTACTGTATTAAGAGTGACTGTCGAGAGGACTCAGATGACTTTGATTACTGGATGGCGGAAGGGCACTTCAGGGAAAGGAGAATACTCCCAATCCAGAGTATAAGCCCCTGAATATAAACATTCAAGTGGAGGGTCTGGGAGACAAATAGGGCTCACAGATTGGGTACCAACATCCTCCACAGAAGCTGGCCAGCGTGCCGACTCCTCCTAGTGTTGACCCATGAGCCACCCCGGCAACAGGCGACCATGGGCCTTGGGTGCGTGGTGGAGCCATTGCCCCATTTCTCCAACGCACGTGTGTCCGCTTGACTGTTTTCCTTCGGTGACTGGGTAGAGACTTGGCACGATGGTGAGATGCTGATGAGAGAAGCTGGGACAGTACCTGGCTCACCTTCTCCACCCTCGTGCTTGTTTACTAGGCCAGTTTACTGAGGCCCAAACTCTTCGGTGTATTCTCATGCTGACTCTGAAGTGCTTTTTCTTATTAATTTTCATGTCTCACCACCCCAGTCTTTCAGCTCTGTTGCACACAAATCATCTAAAAGCTACAAACAGATAATGATTCTTACAAGGGAGATATAATGTCTAGTCAGGCTGGCATTCTTCCAACTCCATCTCACCCCAGTTGACCTGCTCCTTTCCCCTCTGCTATGGGCTGAATCATGTCTTCCCATCATCCATATATTAAAGTCCTAATTTCCAGCATCTCAGGCTCTGAATATATCTGGAAATAGGGTCTCTTTAGAGAGATAATGAAGTTAAAATGAGGCTGCCGTTAGGGTGGGCCTTTATCCAATGTGACTAGTGTCCTTATAAAGAGAGGAAATTTGATTGTGCAGAGAAACGTCAGGGATACAAGAGCACAGAGAAGAGACAGTGTGAGGACGCAGGGAGAAGGCAGCCGTCTGCAGGCCGCAGAGAGAGGCCTCGGGAGGAGCCAGCCTGCCAGCCCCTTGATCGTGGGCTTCCAGCCTCCAAGCTCTGAGCAAATACATTTCTGCTGCTTTAGCTCCCCTGTTGCTATAGGAGTCCTTGCAAGCTAATACACCCACAGATTCCAGGTGTGGAAGCAATGAAGACCCCTCCCTCCCCCATAAGGACAGGCGGAGGCTATTTCTCAGAGCTTATTGTAGCCAGGGGGTCAGAATCATCTCTACAGCCGAGTGGGAAAGCTTCATGGTGGAAATCAAGGGAAGGCATCAGGTGTGCCCTGACAGGAGGCTGTTGCCATGGAGAAGCTGGAGGCAGGTTAACTAGAAGCAGGGCATCCTATGTAATTGGGTGGGGGAGCATGCTTGGCTGTTTCTAGTTGGTTTGCAATTGGAAGCAGAGGTAAAACCAGGGAAACTGGCAGTCGCTGACCAAGTCCTGACCTGTTGGACTAACTATTGCAGAGGGAATGGTTTGGTTTCACAGGCTGGTTACTGCAGAGGTTGAAAGTCAGAGTCCCATTTTTCCATTTGTCTATCCTGCATTGCACAGGTCTTCTCATCCCATTTACCTGGCTGTGCTAGTTTCCCAGGACTGCCGTAAAAAATGACCACAAGCTTGGTGGCTTAAAAACAACAGAAATGTGTTCTCTCCAGTGCTCGAGAAGAGAATTTGAAATCAAGGTGTCGGCCGGGCCACGAAGGGTCTTGAGTAGGACACTTCCTTGCCTCTTTCAGCTTCCTGCAATTCTTGGCAATCCTTGGCTTCCTTGGACTGTAGACTCATGACTCCAAAATCAGCCTCCATCTTCACTTGCCATTCTTCCCTGTGTGTCTTTACACAGACTTCTCAGAAAGACAGCCACCATTGGATTGCTGTCTAACTCAGCAGGACCTCATCCTTAATCATATTTGCAAGACGCTTATTTCCAGATCAGGTCACATTTCTAGGGGTCCAGGTGGATGTGAATATATGAGGCACTAGACTCATGAAGGGCTCTCTTCTGCCATCACCAGGGCTAATAACCTGCAAGTCTGGACCTAGCACGGGTTCTTGGGCACCAGAGGGGAGTCAACTCTGTGAAGTCTCAAGATGTTCAGAACTGAGGATATTAGGAAGTGATGTTTTGATTGAAAACTTTGGGACACTTGGGGGCGGGGGAGGGGAAGAGAGGAAACCACATCTGGAGTGAGTGGCAGGTTTACCCCAAGGAAGGCAGACCCTGGGGCCAGGTTGATGCTTTTTTTACCTTCTGATATAAACTTCTTTTTTTTAAACTGTGCTCTCTGGGTCTTTGATGCTGTGTGAGGGCTTTCCCTAGTTGCAGCAAGTGGGGGCTACTCTCTAGTTGCAGTGCGGGGCCTTCTCATTGTGTTGGCTTCTCTTGCTGCAGAGCAGGGGCGGTAGGGTGCACGGGCTTCAGTAGCTGTGGCACGCAGGCTTGGTTGCCCCGCGGGACGTGGGATCTTCCCCGACCAGGGATCAAACCTGTCCCCTGCATTGGTGGGTGGGTTCTTTAACTGCTGGACCACCAGGGAAGTCCCTGAGATAGACATAGAGAGAGAGAGACAACCTGGGGCGGGTGCTGAATTGTGAGAATACTGTGTCCAGTTCGGTTTATTCGCTCAGTTGTGGCCGACTCTTTGTGACCCCATGAACTGCAGCACGCCAGGCCTCTCTGTCCATCACCAACTCCTGGAGTTCACCCAAACTCATGTCCATTGAGTCAGTGATGCCATCCAACCATCTCATCCTCTGTTGTCCTCTTCTCCTCCTGTCTTCAATCTTTCCCAGCATCAAGGTCTTTTCCAATGAGTCAGCTCTTCGCATCAGGTGGTCAAAGTATTGGGAGTTTTGGCTTCAGCATCAGTCTTTCCAATGACTATTCAGGACTGATTTCCAGGGGTTTATGAAATCTTGATTCTCCACAAATGAGAATACTGTGTCCAGTTCGGTTTATTCGCTCAGTTGTGGCCGACTCTTTGTGACCCCATGAACTGCAGCACGCCAGGCCTCTCTGTCCATCACCAACTCCTGGAGTTCACCCAAACTCATGTCCATTGAGTCAGTGATGCCATCCAACCATCTCATCCTCTGTTGTCCTCTTCTCCTCCTGTCTTCAATCTTTCCCAGCATCAAGGTCTTTTCCAATGAGTCAGCTCTTCGCATCAGGTGGTCAAAGTATTGGGAGTTTTGGCTTCAGCATCAGTCTTTCCAATGACTATTCAGGACTGATTTCCAGGGGTTTATGAAATCTTGATTCTCCACAAAATCCATGGATCAACATATTGTTCATCCTAAAACTCTGTCTTCAATAAGAAAATGCTCTGAACTTCAGGCACATTTATCAAGCCCCAGGAAAAGATCGTATTCCACTCAGTGTCTCCCAAAACAAGTGATCTCATTCTTCAGACCAGCTTCTCCTGGGCTCCTTCTTGTAGTGAAGGGCATCACCGATGTCTCCTTGTCCAATTCGCTTCCTGGACCACACTCTCCACCTCACATCCAATGTCCATTCACAAATCCTGTTAGCTCCCCCTCCCAAAGATGGAGGGCTAGTGAAGGCTAGTACAAGCTCCACATGGAGGTATGAAACCCACTCTCCGTTCATGCTGTTTAGCAGGGTGTAGAGGAAGATGCAGAAAATCCAGAATCATCTCTATAAACAGAAATTTGAGGTAAGAAGTAAATGAGGGTGAAATAGTTAATATATGAAAGACCTTAGAAAAGTCTGATACAAAGCAAGTGCTAGAGACATGTCAGCTCTCCTGTGACAGCTGTGCTATGCTCTTGTGCAAAGCACCAGAATCAAGGGTCTGGGTCCTCATTCTCAATCTGCAGTGAAGAGTGTGGAAAGCTGCCCTACTCTTTAGGAAGAGACTCCTCACTGAAATAAAATGAAATCTACTGATTTTAGCCCCTTGGGAAACTAGACTTGTGTTCTAGCATAGCTGCCATTTTTCAAAATGCTTTGGGGGAGTTCCATTTAGTGTCTCTCTTAGAATTCATAATACTCTTTTTTTAATTGACTTTTAAAGAAGGATTTTATTTTGTGTTGCTTTGGCTGCGCTGGTTCTTTGCGGCTGTGTGCAGGCTTTCCGCTAGCTGTGGCGAGTGGGGGCTGCTCTCTAGCTGCTCAGGCTTCTCGCTGTGGTGGCTTTTCTTGCTGTGGAGCATGGGCTGTAGAACCCTTCAGTGGTTGTGGTGCACAGACTTAGTGGCCTGGGGCATGTGGAATCCTCCCAGTCCAGGGATTGAACCCAGGTGCCCTGCCTTGGCAGGTAGATTTCAACCACGGGATCACCAAGGAAGTCCTTAATTGACCTTTTATTTTGGAAAAATTTTAGATTTACAGAAAAATCACAAAGATACTACAGACAATTCTCCTTCACCTGTATAATCTTCACCCCATCTCTCCCATTGCTATACATCTTACATTATCAGAGTATTTTTGTTACATTAAGAAACTGACATGGGTGTATTACTATTAACTCATCTCCAGATGTTCTGGAAAACTCATTAGTTTTTCCATTAACTGGACATTTTCTGTCCCAGGATCTAGTCTGCTGCTGCTGCTGCTGCTGTCACTTTAGTTGTGTCCGACTCTGTGCGACCCCATAGACGGCAGCCCACTAGGCTTCTCCGTCCCTGGGATTCTCCAGGCAAGAAGGCTGGAGTGGGTTGCCATTTCCTTCTCCAATGCATGAAAGTGAAAAGTGAAAGTGAAGTCGCTCAAGTCATCCCGACTCTTAGCGACCCCACGGACTGCAGCCTACCAGGCTCCTCCGTCCATGGGATTTTCCAGCCAAGAGTGCTGGAGTGGTGCCTTCTCCAGGATCTAGTCTAGGATAGCACATTGCATGTCATTATCATGTCTTCCCAGTCTCCTCTGATCAGTGGCAGTTCCTCAGTCTCTTGTTTGAGGGTCTCAAGGAGTACTGGCCAGGTGTCCTGTAGAATGTCTCCTAACATGGATTTTTCTATTGGCTTTCTCATGATTAGACTGGACTATGGGTCTTTGTAAGGATCTCCACAGAGAAGAAGCGCCCTTCTCATCACATTGTACCAGGGTGTGCCTGGGAGCCACAGGGCAGCCTGATAAGAACCTCGATCATTTGCTTAAGGTAGAGTTGCCAGGTTTCTTTGGTGTCGAGTTACTGTTTTCCCCTTTGTCTACTCTCGGAGAAGGTGACGGCACCCCACTCCAGTACTCTTGCCTAGAAAATCCCATGGACGGAGGAGCCTGGTGGGCTGCAGTTCATGGGGTCGCTAAGAGTCGGACACGACTGAGCGACTTCACTTTCACTGTTTGCTTTCATGCACTGGAGAAGGAAATGGCAACCCACTCCAGTGTTCTTGCCTGGAGAATCCCAGGGACAGGGGAGCCTGGTGGACTGGCGTCTGTGGGGTAGCACAGAGTCGGACATGACTGACGCAACTTAGCAGCAGCAGCAGCAGCAGTTACTCTAGTTTTTGGAAGCTAGTGACTGAGAAGAGGGGGAACCAAGCTCCCTCTATTGAATTATAACCTAAAGTATAAACTTATAAGCCATGAGTCCATGCTGATATCAATAAGTGGTTGAATAAACAAACAAATAGGGGGAAAGAGATATATCTCCTTTAGGTTATAATTCAATATACATGATTTATTTTGTTGCCCAAATTGTTCCAGATTTGGCCATTGAGAGCTTTTCCAGGTTGGCTCTGTGTTCCATTGACACGCTTCCTCCCTTTTGTTTTTTGAGCACTCCCTTACTTTCTGTATTCTATGATGCTCCATACTCATGTTTTCCTGCTTCAGTCCCAGAATTGGTCATGTTTCCAAGGAACCGTGATTCATTACATTCTTTTGAATGTCACCAACAGTGCCAAATCCAGTTCCTTTGTAAGCAGGTTTAAAAAATATTTTAGGACTTTCTTGGTGGTCCAGTGATTAAGAATCTGCCTGCCAGTGCAGGGGACAGGGGTTCAATCCCTGGTCCGGGAAGATTCCACATGCCACGAAGCGACTACTGAAGCCTGAGCCCTTAGAGCCTGTGCTCCACGACAAGAGAAAGCCCACGTGCAGCAACGAAGACCCAGCACAGCCAAAAAATAAAACCATAAATGCTGGAAAAGTATTTTAATAGCCAAACATCACTTGGTATTTTATCTGGTGACACAGATTGGTAATCAAGGAGTTAAATAACTTCTTTCATCCGAAACTATGAGACAGAACAAAGTAAGGGCTGAACCAACGCAATGGCACAGTTGAGAAGCAAATCACAGTCAGTCTTATTAAAGAAGTATCTGACATTTCCCAATGACTTTTGTGTTTGTGCATGAAAAAATATGATGAATTCTCAGCTTTTGTGGGCTGCATTGAGCATGAACGATGACACCGACGTGAAAGAAAGAAATGAACGCTTCCCTTTTGCTTTTGAAACGGGGCATTTTTCCTAAGTCTTAGGGATGTTAAAGTTTTCCACCATGAATATTGACACTTAGCTTCTGGATCATAATAGAAACACCATGTTCCATGATCAGTTACTATTTTTCTCAAAAACATGTGTGCTCTTTCATTTCTTCAAACCCCCCTTGAACAATCTGAGCAAATGCCAAGGCTTTTTAGCTTTAAGTTCATCAATCAAAATTCTTGGCAAGTTTTCACAGAAATTTCCCTGGCATTCAAGTCCACTTCCATCTGACTGTAACACTTCAGCCATCATGCTCACAATTAATTGTCCTGCGTGCAGATCTTTCAACATTTCCATTGCTCTTTTGAGTGACAAGGCAACTCCCCATTTCCATCGCTGAACAACCTCCTTCCTTTCTTAAGCCTTTCGTGACAATCAAGAACTCTCTTCTTTGCCATCTGTTCTTGGCTTTTTCTCCAAACGCTTTTTTTTTTTTTTTAATATCAGATGTCTAACTTGCCCATTGTTCTGTTTTATAGGAAGTTGGAGACTCTTTGCTTTTAAAAACTGCCCTCACTTTTACTCAGGCTTGAAGAGACATGCATGTCCTCTGCAGCCCCCTGGCACAGACCTGCCTGAGTAGTGTGGGAAATCCTGCTGGTGCCAGGCAGAGGCAGGTTATGGCAAGTCCCTTTAAAAATCAGTTTCTGACTTCCGCAAGTCTCATGGGCCACTCCTTTGGATACACAGAAATCCACTACAGTGGACAGACAGATATTCATGGTGCAAAGAGTTAAAAATGTTCTGTCTTGTCTATGATGATTAATTTTACCTGTCAACCTGTCTGGCCATGGAGTGTCCAGATTCAATTTTTTTTTTTTTTTCAGATTCAATTTTATTTGGAGTATGTCTGTGAGGGTGGTTCCAGATGAGATTCCCATTGAAATGGGAGTGGAGTCAGTGAAGCAGATGGTCCTCCCCAAAATGGGTGGGCATTATCCAATCCCCAGTAGAACAACAGGTCAAAGAAGGAGAGAGTCTCCCCTTTCATCCCTGCCTCAGTGCCAGAGCGGGGACATCCCATCTCATCTTCTCCGGCCTTTGAATTGGGGTTTATATACCAGACGGTCCCTGGTTCTCCTGTCTTTGGACTTAGACTAAATTGTATCAGTAGCTTTCCTGGTTTCCAGCTTGCAGAGGGTAAACTGTGGAATTTCTCAGTCCCCAATTCCTTATACTAAATCTCTCTCCCTCAGTTTCTCTCTATATATAGGTATGTGTGTATGTGTGTGTGCACGCATGTGTGTGTTAGTTGCTTAGTCGTGTCTGACTCTCTGCAACCGCATAGGTATCTGGGGGCTTTCCAGGTGGCTCTAGAGGTAAAGATCCTGCCTGCTAATGTAGGAGACATGGAGACATGGGTTTGATCTTTGAGTTGGGAAGATTCCCTGGAGTAGGAAATGGCAACCCACTCCAGTATTCTTGCCTGGAGAATCCCATGGATGGAGGAGCCTGGTAGGCTACAGTCCACAGGGTCGCAAATAGTTGGACACGACTGAAGCAACTTAGCACACATAGGTATAAACATTCTACTGATGCTCTTCTCTGAAGAAACCTGACTCATACACTCTCCTTAGAAGGACCATGTGTCCTGTGGCCAGGAGCAACCCCTAAAATCAAGGTGTTGTCAGGACTGAATGAAATTCTGGAGGTGCTGTTTGCCTGCCTTTTCAGCTTTTAGTGGTTGCCTGGATTCCTTGGCTTGTGGCCACTTCAAAGTACATGACTCCCATCTCTGCTTCCTTCACCACACCCCCTTTTTCTCATTCTAGGCTTCCATTCCATTTGGAAGAACCTTTGTGATTAGACTGGGCCCATCTAGATAATCCAGGACACTCTCCCCTTGATAACATCCTTACATCCTTAATTCAAACACATCTGTAAAGTTCTTTGCCCTACAGAGTAACATTTGTAGGTTCTGGGGGTTAGGATGTGGATATCTTTGGGAGGGGCATTCAGTTCAGCTCAGCCGTGTCCGACTCTTTGCAACCCCATGAATCGCAGCACGCCAGGCCTCCCTGTCCATCACCAACTCCCAGAGTTCACTCAGACTCATGTCCATCGAGTCAGTGATGCCATCCAGCCATCTCATCCTCTGTCGTCCCCTTCTCCTCCTGCCCCCAATCCCTCCCAGCATCAGAGTCTTTTCCAATGAGTCAACTCTTTGCATGAGGTGGCCAGAGTACTGGTGTTTCAGCTTTAGCATCATTCCTTCCAAAGAAATCCCAGGGTTGATCTCCTTCAGAATGGACTGGTTGGATCTCCTTGCAGTCCAAGGGACTCTCAAGAGTCTTCTCCAACACCACAGTTCAAAAGCATCAATTCTTTGGTGTTCAGCTTCCTTCAGAGTCCAACTCTCACATCCATATTCAACATAATGCCCCACTCTGATTCTCCTGTAACCGCTGGTGCAATTCCTCATCACTTAACTTATGTTAGTTTGTAGGTGTCTACTTCTGCATGCATCTTGCCCTTCTCACCCCAGCTGTTCTTTGAGCTTCAGAATCTTATCTTTCTCAGCTTGTATTGCCCATACCAACTGTGCCTGGAACATAATAGGCGCTCAGCAAACATTTGTTGAATAATGTAATGAATGGAGATCTCACCCTGATTTAAGATCGGACCTTTGGCTGGACTTTACGTATACTGAGATTGCCCAAGAATTTAGTAGTTCAGAGAGGAAAGGGTACAGCAAGTAGTTTCCCTTTCCTGTACCCATCCCCTCAAGCCCAGAGAAGCAACAGGCACCACTTTCAAAGAGCTAGAAGTTGGGGGTGTCCAGGCAGCCCTTCGGCTCCCCGAAGGTCCTTCCTCCCTACACAGGGGAGGTATGAGGTTTTGGCGTATTCATATTGCCAGTTTTGCATGTTGCCAAACCACACAGAGTTGGAGCTTGTCATCTGATTTGGACCCACCAACCAGCCTCCCCACTGTGGTGTATGGGCTGTGAATTCCCCTGATTCTGGGCCAAGCCACAGCTGTGGGTTTGAAGCCACCATCCAGCTCTCCCACAGCAGTAACCTGGAGCCCTGATCCAGGGCCGTGCCCGTGACCCCACTGACCTAGGAGAGGCAAAGCTGTATGACTGCGGGTTACCAAGGCTACCACACGTCACATGTCCTGCCTTCAGCCTCCCAGTGTGGCCAGCATCTCTGATCCTGAAGGTCATCGGGCCGTGCTCCTTGCTCTGGCTGCAGCAAGGCAGAATTTGCGGAGGGGCCTTCTGGGTAGGTATTCTGGTTATAAGTCAGTGTTTTCACGAGCAATTCACCAGACTGGAAAATAATAAGGCAAAAGGGTTGGAGGGACACAAATGACAAACTTGTAAACAGCTGTTTTAGATTTGGGTCTGGAAAGGAGGGTTTCACAACGGCTGATCCAAATGCAGAGCTTACCTTTGGTGGCCTGATGTGGGCTTGTCAGGAAAGCAGCTGGATTGGAAAATGCAACGAAGGCCAGTGTGTGAGTTTTCATGGGCTCTCGCGTATACTCTGGGCTGGGAGGCTTAAACAACAGGCATATATTGTATTACAGTTCTGGAGGCCACAAGTCTGAGTTCATGGTGGAGGCAGGTTCATTTCCTCTGGAGGCTCTGGCGGAGAACCCGCTCCAGGCCTCTCTCCCAGCTTCTGGCCTCAGCGCTCCTTGGCTTGCAGTCAGCTGTCAGCCTCCATCTTCACATCGCCTCCCCTCTGTGCATGTCTGTCCTTGTACCCAAATTCCCTCTTTTAAGAACACCAGTCATTTTGGATTAAGTCTCATCCTAACAACCCCATCTTAACTTAATTATTGCTCTGGGAACTCTATCATAATCTCCAAATAAAGTCACATTCTGAAGTCCCGAGGGTAGCTTTTATCTTTTAGGGGGAGGGGGTCAAATTTAAACTATAATAGCCAGTCAACTGGAAATGAGAATTTTGCTCAAAATGACATTTCTTCTGGAGAAGAATGTTCTCTGCATTTTGTGGGGTGGGGTTGCTATGGGTAGAAAGGGACAGAGGAGTCTGATGAAAGATACCAGAGCTCCCATGTTGTGATTGAACTTCATAGAAAAGCTTCCTGATCATCAATGACAAGGCCACCAGTCCGCTCATGACATTGATAGAACAGTTCAGAACAGACCATCCTGTCCTTAGCTTGGGCTGGGACTGATGCCTTTGTTTTCTTTTCAGCCATTGCTCTGCTTTTCATCTTACCACTGATTAGAGGGATGGTGATTATGTTAATAATTCCTTCAGTACAAATTTATTTGTGTTTATAGACATAAATCTATACATATTTGTTTATTAAAAAGTGAGTTGCTAGAGATCTAACAAAGAGGCTGTGCTTTGGCCCTTAAATATCAAAAGAGACTCACATTTCTATATTTGACTGGAAAAGTAGCAGAAGGCTTTTTAAAACTGAGACTTTTCCCCCCAATTATAATAATACAGTCTAGAAGGTTAGAAAAAAAAAAAAAGGAAAAAATGTTTTCCCCAGATCCCATGCCTAAAAACATTTGTAATTCTTTCCTATGCACTTATAAACACATTTTTAGCCTTCACAGGGCTTGCTCATTTTACTATTATTTTTAAGCTTTTTATCTGGAAATAATTTTAGGCTCATGCAAGTTGCAAAGCTAGTATGGAGAGTTCTCATGTACCTTCCCTCAGTTTTCTCATGACGATATCGTTTTTATTTATTTTTACTTTTGGGCCACACTGCAAACCTTGCAGGATCTTAGTTCCCCAACCAGGGATTGAATCCTGGCCAAGGCAGTGAAAACACCAAGTCCTAACCACTTGGCTACCTAACCAAGAGAATTCCCTTATTTTTAAAAAGTCATGTAAAATAAACACAATATAAATTTTGCATCATCTTAAGTGTCCCACTCAGTGTTGTTACGTACATTCACATTTTTGTGCAGCCATCCCTGCTGCCCATCGTTGGAAATTCTTTCATCTTGCAAAACTAAAACACCAGACTCATTGAATCAGAATGCCCATCTTCCTTCCTCCAAGCCCTTGCTCATAGCCGTTCTGCTTTCTGTCTCTGAATCAACTCTGCTGAGGATCTCATGTAAGTGGAAGCGTACAGCATTCACCCTTCTGAGATGGCTTATCTCACTTATCACAATGGCTTTGAGGTTCATCTGTGTTGGAGCACATGTCAGAATTTCCTTCCTTTTTGAGGTTGAATAACAGTCCATCATATGACTATACTACATTTTCTTTATTCATTTGTTGATGGACACTTGAGTTGCTTTACCTCTTGGCTATTGTGAATGATGCTGTTATAAACGTGGGTGTATAAATATCTCTTCATGATCCAGCTATCACTTCTTTTGGGTATATACCCAGAAGTGGGATTCCTGGATCACATGGTCATTCTATGTTTAGTTCTTTGACACATGCTGTTTGCCACAGTGGCTGCACCATTTTATACTCCCAGCAGCAAAACCAAGGTCCTAATTTCTCCACGTCCTCGCCAACACTCGCTATATTCTGTCTTTTTCATAATAGCCATCCTAATGGTTGTACCCACTGATAACATCTTCTATAACCGTAGCAAATTAACAAGATATATGAGTTTTAAAATTTTCTTTTTCTTTCTAATTGCATATGCAATCTTTTGTGGCCACCAGCTTTGTTTACTTAACAAAATACAGATACATAACAAAAGCATTTGGCCCTGTCACTAAAACCTCTCTATAAATACCATTTTCTTTGGCAGTTTCCTGCTCCTTTGAGGGACTGTGGTTTCCCTGCCATGAGTGGACTGGCCAGCCTGTGAGGCCAGCAGGTCACTGGGTCTCCTGTGTCCTGAGTGACTCCATGAGCCTGTTGACTGGGAGTGGGGCTGTTGAGTGGGGAAATGTGACTTGGTGTGTGATGGCTCTTTTTCAGCTTATTGGTGCAGTAAGCCACCAGACTTGGAAATATCACGATAGCAGGTCCATAGGAAGCCTCCAACATGTGGTCTTGAGGCTCAAAAGGGAAGCCAGAAGCTGGAGCTTTGCTTTGATCTGCTTGAGGGTCAAGCTAGCAATGGCTGATTGCAGAGGAAGAGCTACTCTCGTAGCGACTGTGTTTGGCCCATACGTTAAATCCAGGGCACTTAGACCTCAGGACATCAGCAGCTGCCCTTGCTGTTACCACTGGATGAAACAGCCCTAACTGCTTGGAGCCCTTACATCTCTGCCCTGTAATTACATAGTCCTCCTAGCTTAGCTTCCTGTAGCTTCCATAACAAAAGACCACAAACAGAGTGGCTCAGAACAGCAAAAAGTTACTCTCCTACAGTTCTGGAAGCCAGAAGTCTGAAATCAAAGTGTCCATAACCAAAGCTCACTTTGCTCTTGTTGTTTAATCACTAAGTTATATCTGACTCTTTTCAACCCCATAGACTTGTTTGTTAGCCTACCAGCCTCCTCTGTCCATGGAATTCTCCAGGCAAGAATACTGGAGTGAGTTGCCATTTCCTCTCCAGGGATCTTCCTGACCCAGGGATAGAGCACACATCTGCTGCTTGGCAGGTGGATTCTTTACCACTGAGCACCTGGGAAGCCCCCTTATGACCTCATTTAACCTTAATTACCTTCTAGGGGGCCCATCTCCAAACACAGTCACATGGGGGTTAGGGCTTCAGTCTAGATTTGAGGAGTCTGCAACATCCTCCACGAAGACTGGTCACCAAATACATTTGCAAGACACACAAGCCTGGAAGGCAGCCTCCTCCCGCCTCTGTGCTTGCATGGATGATGGGGGCATTGGCAGCCTCAAATGCACCTGGCACTGTGGCTGAGGGGGTGGAGTTTTCCAGGGTCCTCCTGTGTATTTTCCCCAGCCTGACCTCTCTCTTTGGCAGCTGACAGCAGCCTCAGCGAGTCTGAGCCAGGAGTGTGAATGTCGGGAGGATCCCAGGCATTGCTCCTTTCAGCGTGATGGGTGTGGAGGTTCCCAAAGGACCTCACGTTGGCAAAGGGCAGAGAAACTGTGGATGAAAGGCAGCGTCTCAGACATCCTCATCTGTGCTGGAATAGGCATGCGGCGGTGGTGCCTAGCCTGTCCCCATCCACGTGGGGTCACACAGCTCCCAGTAGGACACGGACAGGAATTCACGGAAAAGCCTGTGTCAGTGGTTCTCCCTGCCAGCCACAGACCCAGCTTGTTAGTTTCAGAGGCTTGGGGCAAAACATACCATTGTAATGAGTTAGACCCATTTATAAAAGAAGCTCCACATAGGAGGTTTTGCTAGCATTTCTGTTTCACATCGACTTGCTGTTTGATTAAAATGTTTTGGTGAACTTCTGTGATGGTCAAGACAGCCATATAGTCAAAGCTGTGGTTTTTCCAGTAGTCATGTATGGATGTGAGAGTTGGACCATAAGGAAGGCTGAGCACTGAAGAATTGATGCTTTCGAACTGTGGTACTGGAGAAGACTTGAAAGTCCCTTTGGACAGTAAGGAGATCAAACCAGTCAATCCTAAAGGAAATCAACCCTAATACTTATTGGAAGGACTGATGCTGAAGCTGCAACAGTTTGGCCACCTGATGTGAAGAGATAACACATTGGAAAAGACCTCGATGCTGGGAAAGATTGAAGGCAAATGGAGAAAGGGGTGACAGAGGATGAGACGGTTGGATCACATCACTGATTTGGTGGACATAAATTTGCATGAACTCTGGGAAATAGTGAAGGACAGGGAAGTCTGGAGCTCTGCAGGCTGTGGGGTCGCAAAGAGTTGGACACTACTTAGCAACAGAACAACAACAGTGTTGGCCAGGGAAATGTTATCAAATCTTGCATTAATTCTGGGAAATGGGTCCAGAAGTCTTAAGGATCCTAATGCAAGCATTTCCACCTTTTCATCTTCTTCAGAATGATTGCAGAGCCTTCCAAGGGATCTCCTGGATTTCCGGCAGACGGTAGCCCTCGTTCACCCTGCATCCCTGACGTTTTGCAGAGCTGTGACTTTGGGAGGTAAGCTCTAGATAGACCAATTCACAAGGGAACGAAATGCCTTATGGTGTTTCTGCAATGCTGGAAGTTTCAAGTTCAGTTCTGAACTTTCCTCTTTGCTGGGCGAATAGGAGGACACTGAGAAGGGAAGGAGATAGGAAATGGCCTTTGGTGTATGGAATAAAAACATGTCCTTCAAAAGGTAAAAGGTGAAGATGCCTAGGACATTCCATCTTGCCTATGTGTGTTCATAGGTGATGCTAGGTGGTTTCAGCTTCATTTCAGAGGGCAATCCAGCCATGAAGTTCTTCACTGAACCTCCACATCTGAGTTTTCTCTGGGCAGGGAAGGTAGAAATTCTGCTAATAAATAGGTACCCAGAACTTTTAAGTTCTATTACCCAACTTCAGTGGTTATGTGAATAGGCAGGTCTGGGTGTGGGCAGAGGAGAGGGGAACCCAAGGAAGGAAGAGAGGTAAGGGTCTGGGTGATATGGAGATGGAATCATTTCCTCTTGTAAAACTCGGTGCTCGTTGTTGGATCTGATTTCTCCAAATGAAATCCCATGTGACCAATGGCAAAGAAAAAGTGACTGTCATCTCTTAAGACTGCCATGAGTTATGATTTCAATAAACCCTGGGTACCATGCTTTTATTAAATCCCCCAATACCTGCCACTTTTGTTGGGATAATGGTATTATTTTGCTATCATTAAAAAAAACCCCAAATCAGAATCATGTCCATTTTGAGGTAAACCCTGGGAGTTATAAGTGAAAAGTTTTCCTCACTTGAAATGAGTGGAGACCACCTCCCTGAGTTGTTCAAAACCCTCCTAGGAAACTGTATTGTTGTTTTTAATTTCTGTTTCTGCAGTTCCTAGTGAGGTTGAACATCTTACTTTTTAGTTCATTTTTATTCTTCCCAGAGCATCTGGTCCACATCTCTTTCCTTTACTCTCTCTTGGAACCATCTTAGAATTTTGGAGAATATTAAGGAGAAGTTGTTTAGTTGCTGAGTCATGTCTGACTCTTTTGATGACCCTGCGGACTGCAGCATACCTCTCTCCTCCACCATCTCCTGGAATTTGCTTCAATTCATGTCCACTGAGTCAGTGATGCTCTCTAACCATCTCATCTTCTGTCATCCCCTTCTCCTCCTGCTCTCAATCTTTCCCAGCACCAGGGTCTTTTCAAATGAGTCAGTTCTTTCCATTAGGTGGCCAAAGTATTGGAGTTTCAGCTTCAGCATCAGGTCTGGGTGTTCAATGAGTATTTAGAGTTGACTTCCTTTAGGATGGACTGGTTGGATCTCCCTGCAGTCCAAGGGACTCTCAAGAGTCTTCTCCAGCACCACAGTTCAAAGCATCCATTCTTCGGCGCTCAGCTTTCTTTATGGTCTCACTCTCACTTTGAACATCCTCAAATAATATGACAGATTCATGTTATATCTGCTCATGACCTGCATTTTAGATGACAAAATCTCATGATTATCTGAAAAGAAACAGTGAATCAGGTTTGTCTTGTACTTAAGGCGTCGAGACATCACCTATGTGGAAGATTTCAGAGAGGTACACTAACCCTATTTTTCTAGCCCCCACCCACATCACTGGTGGACTCCAAGGACTCGGGGCTTACCTAGATTAGGGTTTGGAAGTGGCATCTGATCTAGAAAAGACAAATGGGCTGAGGAATGGAGCCTGTCCAGATTGATGGGCTTACCTGGTGGCTCAAACGGCAAGGAAACTGCCTGCAATGCAGGAGACCCACGTTCGATCCTTGGGTCAGGAAGATCCCCTGGAGTAGGAAATGGCAACCCACTCCAGTATTCCAGCCTGGAGAATTCCATGGACAGAGGAGCCTGGTGGGCTACAGTCCATGGGGTCGCAAAGAGTTGAACACAACTGCCGGACTAACACACACATACAGACTGACAGGGCCCAGTGGAGAGAAACGGCTGGAACGAGTGGCAGGATGTGTGTAAAGAATTCAGCCTTGCCCAGAGAGAGTCTGGCCTTTTTCCTCAGCTTCTTGGGGGAGACTTCTAAGCCGTTGGGATGTCATGCTTGCTGGGAGCTTCTTTGGTTTGCCTGGAGGTTTTGAGTCACACCAACAATGAGATTTATGGTGGGGGCTTTCCATGGTTATTAGTTAACCTCTGGAGGAGCTGGAGACAAGTCAATCCTGTTGGGGGGCCGACCAGGTTTAAATGATGGAGCCCCCGTAAAGGCTATGGATTCCAAGGCTTGGTGAGCTTTCTTGGTTGGCAGTACTGTGGATTGTCACACATCTGTGCTGGGAGAGTGGTGCTGGCCTGGCTCTGCTGGGAGATAACAGCTGGAACTTTGCATCTGGCTCTTTCCCTTTCTTTAAAATTTTACTTATTTGTGGCTACGCTGGGTCTTTGGCGCTGGACGCAGGCGTTCTCTAGTTGCGGCAAGCAAGGGTTATTCTTCAGTGTGGTGCACGGGCTTCTCTTTGCAGTGGCTTCTCTTGTTGCAGAGCACAGGCTCTTAAGATGCATGGGCTTCAGTAGTTGTGGCTCACGGGCTTTGTTGCTCTGAGTCATGTGGAATCTTCCTGGACCAGGGATTGAACCCATGTCCCTTACATGGCAGGCAGATTCTTATCCACTGTACCACCAGGGACGTCCCTGCCTTTGCATCTTTCTTGGTCTCCACCCTATGCTTCTCTTCCCTTGCTTGATTTTAATCTGTATCCTTTCACTGTAATAAACTGTAACCAAGAGCATAAAAATTCAGTATGTTCTGTAAGTTCTCCTAATGAGTGATCAAACCTCAGGGTGGGGACTGTGCCCTCTGAACTTGGCTCTTGGTGCAGAGGTGACGGCTCTCTGTACTCAGCTCCCAGCCTTCACAGCTTCACAAGCAAAGACCAGCTAATAGCGGGAGGGAAAAGGATGGAAGCTTAATTCTTCCTGTGCATCTCGCCTCCTCCATTGTCCCCTTCCTTTCCTCCTGCTGGCCCTGCACTGGTGCCCACTGGGCCCGGACCTCCAGTTACCAGTGGAGAAGCAGAAATGGCCGAAGGGCACGCACCTTCATGGAGTTCCAAGGATTTCACACATGAATCCAGAGAAGGCAATGGCACCCCACTCCAGTGCTCTTGCCTGGAGGATCCCAGGGACAGAGGAGCCTGGTGGGCTGCCGTCTGTGGGGTCGCACAGAGTCGGACACGACTGAAGCGACTCAGCAGCAGCAGCAGCAGCAGCAGCACGCGTGAATCCAGGTAAGCCTTTCCTATGTCACAGGGTGAATTAGAAAAGCAGACTCAGATTAGCATCTTTTATCTGTGATTTAGTGAAGAATTAGTTCACGATTTGGCCCGAACAGAAGAGTAAGCCCCTTGGAGCTTCCATTCAGTCATCACCCATGAAAGGCAGGGTCTCCATGCCCTTTCTGAGTCAGGACCAGCTCATTTTTAAATATATCTCATTTTATGTCCGAAATCAGTACTCCCTAGGCTTCATTTGAGTTCAGGTGCTTTTATCTCTGACAAGCAAACACAGATATGAATTAAAGAGAAGCAAAACCATGTGAGTGAAATGTCAAGTTCAGCCATTCAAGTGAAATGTCAAGTTCAACCATGTGAATTTTCTTTTTTTGCAGACTGATGACTGGCACACAGGCTGAACAATGAGAGTTTGTCCCCGTAGACAGATACTCCAAGATGAAGAGGAGAAGCAGCTGAGCCTGGCCCGGATAAGGGACCACATATTTCTCATTCTCAAGGTCAAGGAGATCTTCCTGACCATACATGAGAAAGGCTCCTCGAAGGTCAAAAAGGGAGGGGGCAGCACCCCATCATAGGTGATGTCACCTTACTCATAGGCCACTTCGCTAGGATCCGTCTTGGCTACAAGATGCATGTGCCCAAAGGGAAGAACCCTTAGATAGCCAAATACAGACTCAGAATCAGGCAGAACAAGATGACTAGCCAAAGAAAAAAGTAAGTAAGTAAAGTCACTCAGTCGTGTCCGACTCTTTGTGACCCCATGGACTGCAGCCCACCAGGCTCCTCAGTCCATGAGATTCTCCAAGCAAGAATACTGGAGCGGGTTGCCATTTCCTTCTCCAGGGGATCTTCCTGACCCAGGGATCGAACCCAGGTCTCCCACATTGGAGGCAGACGCTTTAACCTCTGAGCCACCAGGGAAGTCCCAGGAAACCAAAGGAAACCCAGCAGAAATGCCCCATATAAGGGATTTAAAATACCACGAGGGTGCGTGCAGCTCTCTGTTTCTCTGCGCCTGCCTGTTTGTCTAGCCACATGTACCCTTTTTCCTCCACTTCACTTGTCTTACTACTTCCTGTCTCTATGTAGAAATTCATTTCTGTGCAGCTGACAGGCCAGAGCCTTGTCACTGGCCACTGGTGTAGCGGCTAGGATTCAGCGCTCTCGTCTCTTCAGCCTGACTTCAATCTCTGGCCAGGAACCAAAATCCTGTTTCAAGCCGCCGCAGGCCAAGGCCACTGAGACCATAAGGATTTCAGGGCCCAGACCTGTGGGGAAGATATCCTCCCCAGGAGTGAAATAGAATTTTCTAGGGACTGTTTCTTCCTCTCTGTAAAAATCTTTCCCCTTATTCTACAACCTTTTGCCTCTACAAAACAAAAAGTTCTTGCTTGACATGTGGGAGTTGGAATTCTATCTTCACCCATGACAGAGAGTATACACCCTGCCTGTTTCTTAAATGAGTATGGATAGTCCAGTTAGGAGGAGAAGACAGAATTACGATGGGCAGGGTCTTTGCTGACCAAGTCAGCATCAGGTGATAAGCTAGAAGGGTGAAAGCACTGCATCATTTTAATCAGAGATGGTTTACACCAGATTCCATGGACTCAGTCTGAATGCCAGTGGCTCATTTCCTCTCTATCTGTGGCGTCAGGATCCTGGTAAGAAACAAGCATTCTCAAGCCGGGTCACTGAGGGATGTTTACTGAAAGGACAGCCTCCAAGGTGTGGGCTGATTTAGAAAAGGAACCCTGGGAGGCAGCATCAGTGGGAAGCCGTTGCCTTCTGTGCCTGTAGGGCGGGGCAGGGAGTGGTCACTTCCAGGCGAAGAGACAGTCAGCGACAGGAACTCGAGATGGGGCAGTGACATTTGCTAGATGGACAGGGCCGTAGGTGACACAATAGTAAAGAGGAGACACAATGTAGGAGACACAAGACACGTGGGTTCGATCCCTGAGTCAGGAAGTTCCCTGGAGGAGGAAATAGCAACCCACTCCAGTATTCTTGCCTGGAGAATCTCAGGGACAGAGGAGCCTTGTGGGCTACGGTCCACGGGATCACAAAGAGTCAGACAGGACACGACTGAGAAACAGCGATGACCAACAGAGCCAAACCGGAGCCCCGCAGTGGAAAGGGACCCTGGAGAATAAACATCCGAGGCCCATGCTCCATCCTTCCACCTAACTCCAGTGCCACCTCCCACTGGCCGACACCAGCTAGGGGGAGGGTGGTGACACAGTGCATGCAGGCCAGCCTCGCAGTGGGAAGAGAAGAGTGGGGAAGGGCAGAGGCAAACGAGAAACATCAGGCCTGTCCATCTGTCAAGGCACATTCCAGAGGACCATGCCCTGGGTAAGGGTTTGCAAACCCAGACCTCCATGTGCCTTCCCTCTGCCCCTTCACCTCATAGACAAAACAGCTGCAACCTCTTGTAGCTACAGAGAACTTTCCCCTGAGCATCCCTTGCCTGGCCTGTCCAGAGCTGTCCCTGGGTGGAGAGAAGGCTAAGACATGCCACAGAATTCTTCCAAATCATTAACTCAGATGACTCGTTTCTTTCCACCCTGCTGTATGGCCTGTAGTTCCAGCTTTGTGGGGTGTGTGTGTGCATGTGTGTTCATGTGTGTGTGTGTGTGTGTGTGTATCCTTGGTCCACAGTCCCTGGATAAGAGCCACAAATGTCTTACCAAAGAGTCCTTCCAGAGCTCCGCACCAAGTGCAGCCGAAGCCTTGCTTTCCTTTCTCCTCCTAAAGTGAAAAAGTAAGACCTTCACTTATTGGACCTTATATGATCATTGGGGCTCTCAATCTGTTATTGGAGGAACTCGGGTTGTATGAAGAGGGAGCTGCTGGTTGGATGAACTGAGAACTCAGTGAGAGGAAAAGTTAAGGAATGTTTCCCAGAACCTAAAACACAGAATCTCCACTCTGACTGCAGAGTCTAGAATTTCCCTCTTAGATGCCCTGTGATGCTTTGTAAATCCCTGAGAAGGCAGCGTGATGTCATGAATGTCACCCTAGGAATGAGTTCATCAGGAACCTGTCTCCCAGGAGCTGGTTTTGCAGCAGGCGAGCCAGGGGCCAGTCTGGGAGAGGAGACAGGGAGGGTGAAGGGTCCTTGGGGATTCTCCAGTGTTCTGGACTTTCATCTAACCCCAGCAGCGGTCCCTGAAATTCTAAACAAAGCATGAACTCCACAGAAGGCCCAGGCATGAATTCCTCCTGGGGATCTTCTCTAGAAAGGATATGAATTCCCTTTGCATTTCCATCTCCGAGTGGAGCAGAGTAGGAACTCCTGCACCCTCTCCCTCCCAGGCCCCTTCTTCTCCTGGAGGAGAAGGACATATGGGCTACATACCTTGGAAGACATAGACCGCCTGCACCCCCACTTGTGAGCAAAACCGTTGCAGGCTGGCCAGTGGCAAGGGAGAGAAGCCACAGATAGAAGGGGTTTCCAGGAGAAATTCTGTTTGTATAGCACAGGCCAGAGTTGCAATTTCTGGAAGGGCCAGTGTGGCGGCTCGACAATCATCCTACACTGTGAAATCAAGGGAAAGAGACAGCAAAGGGCAGTTTTCCTGGAAATGAAACAAACAAGCAAAAACAAGCCACCATGCAAAGTGGGATGTAGATGGAAGAGGCAAGGATGGAGGGAAGACCTCACAAGATCTGCATCCTCAGGCCCCTCCAGGATTCTCTCTGCTGCCTGAGGCTGGGCCTTGGGTCCTGCTCAGCACGAAGCAGCCACACCACCTTCTGATCTCTGCAACCAGCCCCCAGGTCACTGTCCTACCAGACTGGAGGCCCCACAAGCTTGGGACAGTCACTCCAGCTTGTTCCTCTGGACCCTCTTTGCCTTAAAAGCCACATGAAGGGAGCTTCTTCCAGGCTCTGCTTTTCCAGTTGGGAGATCTTTTCCCTGAGAAACGAAGAAAAGGATCTGAGTTACCACCATCCACCTTCCTGGCTATTCCACCCCACAGACTTGGCTGCCACTACTCACCTCACCTGGATGCTACAAGAACTTGACCTCAAGGTGAGGAGATCCCAGTCACACTGGCCCCTTGATAGAAGAACAAGCTTGGAAATGTCATTATTTCATTCTTTTTTATGACTGAGTAATATTCCATACATATAGAGATTGTCATATTGAGTAAAGTAAGACAGAGAAAGACAATATTATATGATACTATTCATATGTGGAATCTAAAGAAATGGTACAAATGAACCTATTTATAAAACAGAAATAGAGTCACAGATACAGAAAACAAGCTTATAGTTATCAGAAGGGAAGAGCTGCTGCTGCTAAGTCGCTTCAGTCGTGTCCGACTCTGTGCGACCCCATAGATGGCAGCCCACCAGGTGCCCCTGTCCCTGGGATTCTCCAAGCAAGAACACTGGAGTGGTTTGCCATTTCCTTCTCCAGCACATGAAAGTGAAAAGGGAAAGTGAAGTTGCTCAGGCGTGCCGACCCTCAGCGACCCCATGGACTGCAGCCTTCCAGGCTTCTCCGTCCATGGGAGTTTCCAGGCAAGAGTGCTGGAGTGGGGTGCCATTGCCTTCTCCAGAAGGGAAGAGAGGGAGAGATATATTGGGAGATTGGTATTGACATATATACACCACTATATATAAAGTAAGTAACTAATAAGGACCTATTGCATAGCACACAGAACTCTACTCAGTACTCTGTAATGGCCTACATGGAAAAAGAATCTACAAAAGAATTTATGTATATGTATCACTGACTCACTTCACTATCCACAGGAAACTAACACAATACTGTAAGTCAGTTATATGCCAATAAAAAGAAAAAGGAAACACCTTAGCCCTCTGGCTGTTTGAAGCTGCCAGTCTGTTGAGAAGCTATAGACTAACTGTGAAGTGAACAGGGTCTCCCTACTGACAAAGAACTCTTGATGTGGGCTTGTACATTAATCAGTGACGACGGTCTGGGGTCTAGCACCTGAAGATCCCCCCCTTCAGGAATGTGACTCAGCCACAAGAAAGAATGATTTGTTGTCATTTGCAGCATCATGGATGAACCTAGAGATTTTTATTGTATCAAGTGAAGTAACTCAGACAGACAAAGACAAGTATAGTATGATATCAATTATAGGTGGCATCTAAAAAAATAGTAGAAATGAACTTACAAAACAAACACAGACTCACAGACATAGAAACAAATTTATGGTTACCTATGGGGGAAGTGGGGGGGGTGAAGGAAAAAGCAAAAGTAGAGGATTAACAGATACACATTATACTCTCTCTATATAATCTATATACTATAGACTATGTGTGTGTGCGTGCTAGTTGCTTGAGTTGGGTCTGACTCTTTGTGACTCATGGACCCCAGACTCCTCTGTCCAGGCAAGAATACTGGAGTGGGTTTCCACGCCCTCCCCCAGGGGACCTTTCCAACTCAGGGATCAAACCTGCATCTTCTGTGTCTCCTGCACTGCAGGCAGATTCTTTACCCACTGAGCCACCTGGGAAGCCACAGATACATACATACATACATACATACATATATATATATATATATATATAGAGAGAGAGAGACACACAGAAAGGAGAGAGAGAGAGCAAGTGTGTCTTCTACATCTGTGACCCCTGCTGTTTCATAAATAAGTTCATTTGGAGCATTTTTTAGATTTCACACACACACACATGCACACACACACAC
>SJXQ01004474.1:91625-136804 GCA_006408695.1 Aepyceros melampus
GAAATCATAAAAATTAGGGCAGAAATAAATGCAAAAGAAACAAAAGAGACCATAGCAAAAATCAACAAAGCCAAAAGCTGGTTCTTTGAAAGGATAAATAAAATTGACAAACCATTAGCCAACTCATCAAGAAACAAAGGGAGAAAAATAGAATCAATAAAATCAGAAATGAAAAGGGAGAGATCACAACAGACAACACAGAAATACAAAGGATCATAAGAGACTACTATCAGCAATTATATGCCAATAAAATGGACAACGTGGAAGAAATGGACAAATTCTTAGAAAAGTACAACTTTCCAAAACTGAACCAGGAAGAAATAGAAAATCTCAACAGACCCATCACAAGCACGGAAATTGAAATGGTCTTAGTTTTTTGAGTGCTGAATTTTAAACCAGCTTTTTTACTCTCCTTTCTCACCCTCATCAAGAGTCTGTTTAGTTCTTCTTCCCTGTCTGCCATTAGCATGGTATCATTTGCATATATGAGGTTGAAATTTCTCCTAACAATATTGATTCCAGCTTATGTTTCATCCAGCCTGGCATTTCACATGATGTACTCTGCATAGAAGTTTAAAAAGCAGTATGACAATACAGAGCCTTGATATATTCCTTTCCCAATTTGGAATTAGTCCATTTTTCATTGTGCAGTTCTAACTGCTGCTTCTTGACCTGCATACAGTTTTCTCAGGAGGCAGGTCAGGTGGTCTGGTAGTCCCATCTCTTTAAGAATTTTCCACAGTTTGCTGTGATCCACACAGTCAAAGGCTTTAGCATATTCAATGAAGCAGCAATAAAGGTTTTTATGGAATCCCCTTGCTTTTTCTATGATCCAATGGATGTTGGCAATTTGATCTCTGGTTCCTTTGCCTTTCCTAATTCTAGCTTGTACATCTGGAAGTTCTCGATTCATGTACTGTTGAAGCCTAATTTGAAGGATTGTGAGCATTACCTTGGTAGCATGTGAAATGAGTGCAAATGTGTGATAGTTTGAACATTCTTTTGTATTTTCTTTCTTTAGAACTGGAATGAAAACTAGTATCTTCCAGTCCTGTGACCGCTGCTGAATTTCCCCAATTTGCTGACTTATTGAGTGTAGCATCATCCTTTAGGATTTTAAAAGGCTCAGCTGGAATTCCATCACCTCCACTAGCTTGTTTGTGGTAATGCTTCCTAGGGCCCTCTTGACTTCACACTCCAGGATGTCTGGCTCTAGGTGAGGGACCACACCATTATGGTTATCTGGGTCATTAAGACCTCTTTTCTCTAGTTCTTCAGTATATTCTTGACACCTCTTCTTAATCTCTTCTGCTTCTGTTAGTTTGTTACCATTTCTGTCCTTTATTGTGCCCATTTTTGCATGAAATGTTCCCTTGTTATCTCCAGTTTTCTGGAAGAGATCTCTAGTCTTTTCCATTGTATTTTTTCCTCTCTTTCTTTGCACTGTTTACTTACAAAGGCTTTCTTGTTGGATGTATGGTAAAATCAATACAGTATTGTAAAGTAAAAAAATGTTAAAAAATATAAAGGCAAGAAATGATTTTAAAAAAAAGAAAAAATGGAGAGAGAAACTGCCATACTCATAGGATTTCACAGGCCACCCATCAAATGTACTAAAAAATAAAATAATCCCTCAAACAAATGGGATGCCTGATCTCCTTAGCTCCAAGGCAGTTTATTCAAGAGTGAAGTTTTAAGAACTGAATAAATAACTGCCCATATTAAACACTAGGTTAAATTCAGTCCCTGGCCTAAAGGTCCTTGCAATCTAAAGGAAGCAGCATACAAAGACAGACACTTGCACAAGGAGGAATTTATAAAGTTATTTTTAAAGTAATGCTATTTTCTCACACAATCCACTATTTTTGCTTGATAAATGGAAGGAGAAAAAAATGGCAAAGGGAAAATTCCTCCTGGTACATATTGATGCCAAATACTGATTTAGTTTTCATCTGACATTTATTAATTTGTAATTATATCTATTGTTTTATATCCACCTAATTTGTAATTATATCTATTGTTTTATATCCACCAAATAAACACCAAGTTTATCACCACCAAAAAATAAATAAATAAATAAATAAATAAATAAATAAAGCTTTCTTATCTCTTCTTGTCATTCTCTGGAACTCTGCATTCAGTTGGAAATATCTTTCCCTTTCTCCTTTTCCTTTCACTTCTCTTCTTTCTCAGCTCTTTGTAATGCCTTCTTAGATAACCTCCTGAAAAACAGGATCAGCTGCTTTTCCACAACCACTGATATGCAATTCAAAATGTGATGGAACCTGGGCTTTGTGCTTCTGCGTGTTGATCAGCTCTTAGCTACATGCCTTTAGTGTGTATGTATTTGATACGTGTACTTCTGGTGCTTCTACTTTGGCTGTAGCTAGTACTCTTGCCTGGAAAATCCCATGGATGGAGGAGCCTGGTAGGCTGCAGTCCATGCTAAGGGTCGGACATGACTGCGCGACTTCCCTTTCACTTTTCACTTCCATGCATCGGAGAAGGAAATGGCCACCCACTCCAGTGTTCTTGTCTGGAGAATCCCAGGGACGGGGGAGCCTGGTGGGCTGCCGTCTATGGGGTCGCACAGAGTCGGACACAACTGAAGTGACTTAGCAGAAGCAGCAGCAGCAGCAGGCTGAGTCGGGCACGACTGAGTGACTTCATTTTCACTTTTCACTTTCATGCATTGGAGAAGGAAACGGCAACCCACTCCAGTATTCTTGCCTGGAGAATCCCACGGACAGAGGGGCCTAGTGGGCTGCCATCTATGGGGTCGCACAGAGTCGGATACGACTGAAGCAACTTAGCAGCAGATAACCTCTATGCCTTCCTGCATTTCTTTGGGATAGTTTTGGTCATGGCATCTTGTATAATATTATGAACCTCCAACCATATTTCTTCAGGCACTCTGTCTATCAAATCTAATCCCTTGAATTTATTTGTCACCTCCATGTTTAATCATAAGGGATTTGATTTAGGTCATATCTAAATGGTCTAATGGTTTTCCCAACTGTCTTCAATTTAAGGCTGAATTGTGCAATAAAGAGTTCATGATCTAAGCCACAGCCAGCTCCTGGTCTTGTTTTTGATGACTGTATAGAGCTTCTCTATCTTTGGCTGAAAAGAATATAACTAATCTGATTTCAGTAATGACCATCTGGTGATGTCCATGTGCAGAGTTGTCTCTTGTGTTGTTGGAAGAGGGTGTTTGCTATGACCAGTGTGTTCTCTTGGCAAAACTCTGTTAGCCTTTGCAATCTATGGGGTCGCACAGAGTCGGATACGACTGAAGCAACTTAGCAGCAGATAACCTCTATGCCTTCCTGCATTTCTTTGGGATAGTTTTGGTCATGGCATCTTGTATAATATCATGAACCTCCAACCATATTTCTTCAGACACTCTGTCTATCAAATCTTGAATTTATTTGTCACCTCCATGTTTAATCATAAGGGATTTGATTTAGGTCATATCTAGATGGTCTAATGGTTTTCCCAACTGTCTTCAATTTAAGGCTGAATTGTGCAATAAGGAGTTCATGATCTAAGCCACAGCCAGCTCCTGGTCTTGTTTTTGCTGACTGTATAGAGCGTCTCTTTTTTTGCCTGAAAAGAATATAACTAATCTGATTTCAGTAATGACCATCTGGTGATGTCCATGTGCAGAGTTGTCTATTGTGTTGTTGGAAGAGGGTGTTTGCTACGACCAGTGTGTTCTCTTGGCAAAACTCTGTTAGCCTTTGCCCTGCTTCATTTTGTACTCCCAAGGCCAAACTTACCTGTACTCCAAGTATCTCGACTTCCTACTTTTGCATTCTAATCCTCTATGATGAAAAAGACTTTTTTTTTTTAATTACTTCCAGAAATTCGTGTAGGTCTTCATAGAACCTGTCAGCTTCAGCTTCTTTGGTATCAATGGTTCGGTCACTGACTTGGAATACTGTGATGTTGAATGATTTGCCTTGAAAATGAACTTAGATCATTCTTTTGTTTTTGAGATTGCACTCAAGTACTGCATTTCCTACTCTGTTGACTATGATGGCTACTCCATTTCTTCTAAGGGTTTCTGCCCACAATAGTAGATATAATGGCCATCTGAATTAAATTTGCCCATTCTCATTGATTTTAGTTCACTGATTCTTAAAATGTTGGTGTTTACTCTTGCCATTTCCTGCCTGACTACATCCAATTTACCTTGATTCTGGACCTAATGTTCCAGGTTCCTATGCAATATTGTTCTTTACTGCATCGGACTTAACTTTCACCACTTTCAGACGCATCCAAATCTGAGCATCAGATCCACTTTGGCCCAGGCTCTTCATTCCTTCTGAAGCTATTTCTCCACTTTTCCCCAGTAGCATATGGGACACCTACAGACCTGGGGGGCTTATCTTCAGGTGCCATTAAGTTTATTTTTAAATATGGTGTGAGAGAGTGTTCTAATCTCATTGTTTTACCAGTAGCTATGCTATCAAGTAAAATATTGCTAAATTCAGACTTAAACTGAAGAAAGTAGGGGAAAACCACTAGATCATTCAGGTATGACCTAAATCAAATCCCTTGTGATTGATTATACAGTGAAAGTGACAAGTAGATTCAAGAGATTCGTTCTGATAGACAGAGTGCCTGAAGAACTATGGACAGAGGTTCATGACATTGTACAGGAGGCAGTGATCAAGATCATCCCCAAGAAAAAGAAATGGAAAAAGGCAAAATGATTGTTTGAGGAGGCCTTATAAGTAGCTGAGAAGAGAAGAAAAGTGAAAGGCAAACGAGAAAATGAAAGATATACCCATTTGAATGCAAAGTTCCAAAGAATAGCAAGGAGAGATAAGAAAGCCCTCCTCAGTGATCAATGTAAAGAAACTGAGGAAAACAATAGAGTGGGAAAGACTAGAGATCTCAAGAAAATTAGAGATATCAAGGGAACATTTCATGCAAAGTTGGGCACAATAAAGGGCAGAAATGGTCTGGACCTAACAGAAGCAGAAGATATTAAGAAGAGGTGGCAAGAATACACGGAAGAACTGTACAAAAAAGATCCTCATGACCAAGATAATCATGATGGTGTGATCACTCACATAGAACCAGACATTCTGGAATGTGAAGTCAAGTGGGCCTTAGGAAGCATCACTATGAACAAAGCTAGTGGAGGTGATGGAATTCCAATTGAGCTATTTCAAACCCTAAAAGATGATGCTGTGAAAGTGCTGCACTCAATATGCCCGCAAATTTGGAAAACTCAGCAGTGGCCACAGGACTGGAAAAGGTCAGTTTTCATTCCAATCCCAAAGAAAGGCAATGCCAAAGAATGCTCAAACTACCGCCAATTGCACTCATCTATCATGCTAGTAAAGTAATGCTCAAAATTCTCCAAGCCAGGCTGCAACACTGTGTGAACTATGAAATTCCAGATGTTCAAGCTGGATTTAAAAAAGGCAAAGGAACCAGAGATCAAATTGCCAACAATCATTGGATCATAGAAAAGGAAGAGAATTCCAGAAAAGCGTCTACTTCTGCTTTATTGATTATGCCAAAGACTTTGACTGTGGGGATCACAACAAACTCTGGAAAATTCTTCATGAAATGGGAATACCAGACCACCTGACCTGCCTTCTGAGAAATCTGTATGTAGGTCAAGGAGTAACACTTAGAACTGGACATGGAACAACAGACTAGTTCCAAATCCAGAAAGGAGTACATCAAGGCTGTATATTATCACCCTGCTTATTTAACTTATATGCAGCGTACATCATGCAAAATGATGGACTGGATGAAGCACAAGCTGGAAGCAAGATTGCTGGGAGAAATATCAACAATCTCAGATATGCACATGACACCACCCTTACGGCAGAAAGCAAAGAACTAAAGAGCTTCTTGATGAAAGTGAAAGAGGAGAGTGAAAAAATTGGCTTAAAACTCAGCATTCAGAAAATAAAGATTGTGGCATCTGGTCCCATCACTTCATGGGAAATAGATGGGGAAACAATGGAAACAGTGACAGACTTTATTTTGGGGGCTCCAAAATCACTTCAGATGGTGACTGCAGCCATGAGATTAAAACATGCTTGCTCCTTGGAAGAAAAGTTATGACCAACCTAGATAGCATATTCAAAAGCAGAGACATTACTTTGCTGACAAAGATCCATTAGTCAAAGATATGGTTTTTCCAGTAGTCATGTATGGATGTGAGAGATGGACTGTAAAGGAAGCTGAATGCTGAAGAATTGATGTTCTTGAACTATGGTGTTGGAGAAGACTCTTAAGAGTCCTGTAAACTGCAAGGAGATCCAAGCAGTCAATCCTGAAGGAAATCAGTGCTGAATATTCATTGGAAGGACAGATTCTGAGCTGAAAGTCCAATACTTTGGCCGCCTGATGAGAATAACTGACTCATTGGAAAAGACCCTGATGCTAGGAAAGATTGATGGGGATGACAGAGAAGGGGATGACAGAGGATGAGTTGGTTGGATGGCATCACCAACTTGATAGATATGAGTTTGAGTAAGCTCTGGGAGTTGGTGATGTTGCAGTCCATGAGGTTACAAAAACAGTCGGACACAATTGAGCAACTCTATCTTCAAGAGGCTAATAATCCAACAGGGGCTGGAACAATTCTACACTATGATACTAGGTGGAAATTAAGGAGTTCTAAATGACACAAAGAAGTAAACTTGCAATTAATTAACAAGAACTTTATGTTCGAAGTCACCCATGGTCTTTAAAAAGATTCCTTCTCAAGAATGGGTTTTATTTGAAGGAAGAACTTTCATTACTTGAAAGCTGTCATATTTATTATTCATTGTATAGTGCAGCTATCAGAGCTAATGTAATATAGCAAGTTGCTTACTCTGCCCTAAATGGCCATAACTCATCTACTTGGGGTTCTGATTTCTGTTTTCTAAAGCTTCTTAAAAAAAAAATCTGTTTATCTGTCATCACAGCTTTCTGCCATTAAAGTGCTTGTCTCAAAATGAAGATCTGTCTACAGCTAGCTTATTATTTTTAACTTGCTTTTGAGTGGTAAATCAGTTAGCCAAGTTAGGGCTTTCTAAAATGAGAGTTAATGGAATCTGATTACAACTTTTCAAGGAGTGAAATATATGAACTTTAGTAAATGTAGTTTTGGTAGTTAATATATAGTGGACTATTAATCATTTATTTGAATTTTTGATTTTATATCTAGCTTTATATATTATATATAATACCAAAATGATTGTTTTTCTGCTCAATATTTATAATATGATCCTTGTAAATGTTTTTCATGAAAACATAATCACACATTTATATGTCTGTCACTTGACTTAATTTTTTTTAATTTCAGTGAACATGAACAATAATCTCAAATCATTATATTGGTTCTAGTCAAGATGGTATTAGTAATTCCAAGTATGTTACTTAAGTGTAACATGGAATATTATACCAGGTGTGTGCAGGCTAAAAATTAGCAGTAATATGGTTGAAAAATTCTCTCATTTCAAATTTATGAGGCTAAAATTGCTGTGTGGAATTATGCCAGTTTTTTTTTTCCCTTACCCACATAATTGTATCTGCAATAATTAGTATAAAGTATAAATCAAGAGCCATTTGCTGCAGAGTTACTGTAAGTACAGATGTTATTGTGGGATTTATTGAATTGTCTGCATGCCTAAATGTCCATTTTAGAATTCTCACACCTAATAACCAGAGTAGAATGTCTACCAGCTTTTGGTGTGCTGCTGTTGACCTTTTTTTCTGATCATTTGGAAGTTCTTTAACTCCAAATTATAATATATGTAATAAATTTCTATCTATATTGTGAGATTCTCTACCCTATACAACCATAAAATATTAGTGACTCTCAGGGCTTAGGTCCTATTTAAATCATATCTGAATTCAGTCCTATTAGGGCTTCCTTGATGGCTCAGATGGTAAAGAATCTGCCTGAAATGCAGAAGACCAGGATTTGATCCCTGGGTTGGGAAGATCCCCTGGGGGAGGGCATGGCAACCCACTCCAGTATTCTTGCCTGGAGAATCCCCATGGACAGAGGAGTCTGGCGGGTTACAGTCCATGTGGTCTCAAAGAGTCGGACATGACTGAGTGATTAAGCACAGCACAGCCAATTAATACTTTATTTCAATTATCATTCATTTGCTGAGGACTTAGGACTCTATATGTCACCCTTTGGAATTTCAGACCACTACATAAATACTTCTTGGGCATTTATATATGTGTGTATCTCAAATTCAGTATATTAAAAAACTAAACTGATGTTCTCTTGCTATGTCTTGTCCCTCCACTTGGTGTTCCAGTCAGTTAGCAATCCTGATCCCAGTTCAGTTCAGTTCAGTCGCTCAGTCGTGTCCAACTCTTTGCAACCCCATGAATCGCAGCATGCCAGGCCTCCCTGTCTATCACCAACTCCCGGAGTTCACTCAGACTCATGTCCATCGAGTCAGTGATGCCATCCATCCATCTCATCCTCTGTCATCCCCTTTTCCTCCTGCCTCCAATCCCTCCCAGCATCAGAATCTTTTCCAATGAATCAGCTCTTCGCATGAGGTGGCCAAAGTACTGGAGTTTCAGCTTCAGCATCATTCCTTCCAAAGAAACCCCAAGGCTGATCTCCTTCAGAATGGACTGGTTGGATCTCCTTGCAGTCCAAGGGACTCTCAAGAGTCTTCTCCAACACTACATTTCAAAAGCATCAATTCTTTGGCGCTCAGCCTTCTTCACAGTCCAACTCACACATCCATACATGACTCCTGGAGAAACCATAGCTTTGACTAGATGGACCTTAGTCGGCAAAGTAATGTCTCTGCTTTTGAATATGCTATCTAGGTTGGTCATAACTTTTCTTCCAAGGAGTAAGCGTCTTTTAATTTCATGGCTGCAATAACCGTCTGCAGTGATTTTGGAGAAAAAATAAAGTCTGACACTGTTTCCACTGTTTCCCCATCTATTTGCCATGAAGTGATGGGACCAGATGCCATGATCTTCATTTTCTGAATGTTGAGCTTTAAGCCAACTTTTTCACTCTCCTCTTTCACTTTCATAGCATCATTCCTTCCAAAGAAACCCCAAGGCTGATCTCCTTCAGAATGGACTGGTTGGATCTCCTTGCAGTCCAAGGGACTCTCAAGAGTCTTCTCCAACACTACATTTCAAAAGCATCAATTCTTTGGCGCTCAGCCTTCTTCACAGTCCAACTCACACATCCATACATGACTCCTGGAGAAACCATAGCTTTGACTAGATGGACCTTAGTCGGCAAAGTAATGTCTCTGCTTTTGAATATGCTATCTAGGTTGGTCATAACTTTTCTTCCAAGGAGTAAGCGTCTTTTAATTTCATGGCTGCAATAACCGTCTGCAGTGATTTTGGAGAAAAAATAAAGTCTGACACTGTTTCCACTGTTTCCCCATCTATTTGCCATGAAGTGATGGGACCAGATGCCATGATCTTCATTTTCTGAATGTTGAGCTTTAAGCCAACTTTTTCACTCTCCTCTTTCACTTTCATCAAGAGGCTTTTTAGTTCCTCTTCACTTTCTGCCATAAGGGTGGTGTCATCTGCATATCTGAGGTGATTGATATTTCTCCTGGCAATCGTGATTCCAGCTTGTGTTTCTTCCAGTCCAACGTTTCTCATGATGTACTCTGCATAGAAGTTAAATAAGCAGGGTGACAATATACAGCCTTGAGGTACTCCTTTGCCTATTTGGAACCAGTCTGTTGTTCCATGTCCAGTCCTAAACCTGGAATCATTCTTTACTGATCTTTCACATCACCCCACCAAATACCAACTCCTGATTTCTAGACTTAGATACATATGTTTTCAAATCTATCTACTCTCCATTCCATTTGCCAAATCATTAGCACAGGACAACAGTACTTTTCATTTGGATTTAGTTAAATCTTTTTGTTCTCCTCATTTTGAAACTTTTGTTATTTAATTGCTAAGTCATGTCCTACTCTTTGTGACCCCATCAACATACAATAGAATGCACATGTTTAAAGTCTACGGTTTGATAAATTTTGATGTATTTATTCACGTATGGTGATGACCACAATCAATAAAGTAAACAGAGCCACTGTTTACAAATATTTCCTTGAGTCACTTTGTAATCGTTCCCTTATATCCCATCTACATCGCTAATACCCAGAGAACCACTAGTCTGCCTTATTTTACTGTAGATTACTTTACATTTTCTATAATTTTATATAAATGGAGCCATACACATTGTATGCTTTTCACTCTGTTTTAGATTTCTAATTTTAGGTGATACTGAAGTATAGAGTCCACTTTGAGGTGATTTTTATATATGGTGTGAAGTATGAATCGATTATTTTTTCTCTTTTCCAATTTGTTTTTAAATATATTGTTGTACAGTACTGTATAAGTGTGAAGTGTACAGCATAATGATTTCACTTACATCATTCAGTGATTGTCACAATCAGTTTAGTGAATATCTATCATCTCCAGAAATTTTTTTTTGACTTGTGATGAGGATTCTTAGGATTTCCTCTAAAACTTTCGTATATAACATACAACAGTGTTAATTATATTTCTCATAATGTCCTTTACAACCCTAGCACTTATATATCTTATAACTGGTAGCTTGTTATATCTTGGCCATCTTCATCCAGTTACCCCTACCTCTAGAAACCACAAATCTGATCGCTTTTTCTATAGTTTGTTTGCTTTTTAAGTAGAATTGACCTACAACACTGTTAGTTCCTGTTACACAAGACAATGATTTGATATTTATATACTTTTCAAAATGATCACTGCTGTTGATCTAGTTATGATTTGTCACCATGCAAAGATATTACATATTTCATGACTGTTTTCCTGCACTATATATTTCATACTCATAATTCATTTATCTTGCAACTGAAAGTTTATATCTCTTCATCTCCCTCAACTATTTCTCTCCTTCCTGCCTCCCCTCTTCTTTCTGGCAACCTGTTATCTGTGTCTGTGACTCTATTTCTGTTGTTATATTTGTTCATTTGTTTTATTTTTTAGATTCCACATAGAAGTGATATCATACAGTATTTGTCTGATTTATTTCACTTAGCATAATGCCTGCTGTACATGCTAGGTTGCTTCAGTCATGTCCAACTCTTTGTGACCCCTATGGACTATAGCCCACCAGGCTCCTTTGTCCATGGGATTCTCCAGGCAAGAATAATGGGGCAGGTTGCCATGCTCTTCTCCAGGGGATCTTCCCAATCGAGGGACTGAACCAGCATCTCTTATGTCTCCTGCATCGACAGTGTTTTTTTTGTTTGTTTGTTTTTTGTTTTACCATTAGTGCCATCTGGGAAGCCCAATACACTGCCTAGGCATGTCCATATTGTTGCAAATGGTCAGATTTTATTATTTTTTAATGGTTGAAAAATATTTCATTTTACATATATGTCATATCTTCTTTATCCATTCATCTGTGGATGAGCACTTGGGTTATTTCCATATCTTAGCTATTGTAAATAATGCTGCAATGAACTTTAGGGGTGCATATATCTTTTTAAATTAGTGTTTTTATTTTCTCAGATAAATATCCAGGAGTGGAGTTGATGGATAATATAGTAGTTCTAGTTTTAGTTTTTTGAGGAGTCTCTATACTGTTTTCCATAGAGGCTGCACCAATTTATATCTCCACCAACAGTGCACAAGGGTTTCTTTTCTTCATATCCTTGCCAACACTTGTATTTTTTGTCATTTGGACAATAGCCATTCTGACAGGTGTGAGGTAATACCTCATTGTGGTTTTGATTTGCATATCTCTGACGATTAGTGATCATATATAATTTTCCAGCACCTTTTGCTTAAAAGACTATCCTTTCTTTGTTTATCCTTTATCCTTTGGACTCTTCTAAAAAATCAATTTCTTTAGCATTATTTGTTGAAAAGACTATTCTTTCTCTGCTGAACTTCCTTTGTACCTTTCTTGAAAATTGTCCATATCTATAGTTCTATTCCCTATTTTATTCTAATCTTTAAATCAGTACCATACTGTGTTTATCACTGTAGCTTTATAAATAAGTCTTGAAATCAGGTATTGTAGTTCTACAAATTGTTTATTTTTTAATGGTTGCTTTGGCTATGCTAAGTCCCTTGTTTTTCATTATGGATTTTTTAATCAGTTTGTCAGTTTCTAAAAAATAAATGCACTTGGATTTTGATGAAATGGTATTGAATCTATAGATCAGTTGTTCAGAAATTACCATCATAAGAATATTGAGTCTTCTGATTTATGAAAACTATTTATCTTTGCATTTATTTTTAAGCATCTCTCAGCATTGTTTTGTAGTTCTCAATGTAAAAGTTTTATATTTCTTTTATTCTATTTATCCCAAAGTATTTTTTATTTTTGATGTTTTATAAATTGTGTTTTGAAAATTAAAAAATAATTTTTTAGTGTATATAAGCACAGTAGGTTAAAAAAAATTGATCTTGTATCGTACAAACCTGCTAAACTTGCTTATTCATTCTAGTAGCTTTTTTGTAGGCACCATAGGATTTGGGGCTATCCTGGGGCTCAGACAATGAAGAATCTGCCTGCAGTGTAGGAGACCTGGGTTTGAACCCTCGGTCAGGAAGATTCCCTGGCAAAGGGAATGACTACCCACTCCAGTATTCATGCCTGGAGAACTCCATAGACTGAAGAGCCTGGAGGGCTACAGTCCATGGAGTCACAAAAAGTCGGACACACCTGAGTGACTAGCACTCCATAGGATTTTATACATAGGTGATCATATCACTTTTGAATAAAAACAGGTTGAATTGCTCCTTTCTAATCTGGATGCCCTATCTCTGTTACTTATATTATTATGGCTACAATTTCCAATAAAAAGTTGGGTAGAAGTAAGGAGAACAGACTTCCTTGATTTATTTCTAATCTTAATGAGGAAAATTTTAGCCATTCATCACTAATTATGATGTTATCTGTAGGTTTTTAATAGATGTCCTTTATCAGATTGAGGAAGTTCTATTACTAGTTTATATACAAAAGGTGTTGGATTTTGTCCATTGCTACTGTTGCATCTACTGAAATGATCATATGTTTATTCTTTTTTTGTTACTATAGTGAATTACACTGATTAATGTTTGAATATTAAATTAATCTACACTCAGACATGATGTGTTATTCTTTAAATAAATTTTTATATTTTCCATATTTTGTTAAGATTTTTTATATCTCTGTTTATGAGTAATATATATTAGTAGGTATTTTTCTTTCCCATGTCTTTATCTGATTTTAGTATTAGAATACTATTGACTTCATAGAATGGATTGGGAAAAGTTGTCTCCTCTTCAGTTGTCTGGTAGAGTTTCTACAGAATTGATATTATTTTTTCCTTCAATGTTTGGTATATTTGGTAGAATTCCCCAGTGTAGCCTCTGGGCCTGGAGTTTTCTCTGTAAGAAGATATTTGCTAATTTAATTTCTTTAAAGCTAAGGTCTTCTCTGTAGCTCAAACGGTGAAGAATCTGTCTGCAATGCAGGAGACCTGGGTTCGACCCCTGGGTCGGTAAGATCTTCTGAAGAAGGGAATAGCAATCTACTCCAGTATTATTGCCAGGAAAATTTAATTTAATTTCTTTAGTAGATGTGAGGCTTTTCAGGTTATCTATTTCTTCTTGAGTGAGTTTTGGTAGTTTGTGTCTTTCAAGGTATTTGTCCATTCCCACCATGTTCTTAAACTTATTAGTGTAAAGTTGTTCATAAGTTTCTTTATTATTCTTTTAAATCTGTATTATCTATAGTGATATCTTTCCTGATATTGGTCATTTATGTCTTCTGTTTTTCTTGACCAGTAGTGGCTTATCAATTGTATTGATCTTCTCAAAGAACTGGTTTTTTTAATTAATTGATTTTTCTCTAATATTTTGTTTTCTTTGCTTCTGTCTCTAATCTTTATTATTTCCTTCCTTCTGCTTGTAGTAGTCTAGTAGTAGTTGAGTCACTAAGTCATGTCTGAATTGTGTGACCCCATGGACTGTAGCCTGCCGGTCTTCTCTGTCCATGGGATTCTCCAGGCAAGAATACTGGTGTGGGTTGCCATTTCCTTCTCCAGGGGATCTTCCCAACCCAGGAACAGAACTTGGGTCTCTTGCATTTCAGGCAGATTTTTTACCAACTAAGCTACAAGGGAAGCCCTGCTTCTACTTGTAGCATTGCTCTTATTCTCTCCCCAAGCTTTATTGAGGTATCATTGTCAAAAAAATTGGACATTTTTAAGATATACAATCTAGTAGTGTTCTGATATATGTATGCACTGTGAAATTATCAAGTTAATTAATAATCCATCACCTCACAGTTTTTTTCCTTGTGGGAAGAATATTCAAGATCTACTCTCTTAGCAAACTTCAAGATACAATGCAATATTATTAACTGCAGTCACCATGCTGTTCATTAGAGCTCTAGAACTTATTCATTCTACGTAACTAGAAATGTGTACCCATTTCCTCCACACCCAGTCCTTTGACCACCATTCTACTCTCTACATCCATACATTCAACCTTTTTAGGTTCCATATATAAGTGAAATTATAACATGAATCTTCTTTTTTTCCTTTAAAAGTTTAGTTTTTAAATTAATTTATTTTTAATTGAAGGATAATTGATTTACAGAACTTTGTTGTTTTCTGTCAAACATCAACACAAATCAAGTGTATATAAGTCCCCTCCCTTGTGAACCTCCCTCCAATCTCCTTCCCCATCCACCCCTCTAGGTTGATACAGAGTCCCTGTTTGAGTTCCCTGAGACATCAGCAAATTCCCATTGGCTATCTGTTTCAGATATGGTAATGTAAGTTTCCATGTTACCCTCTCCATACATCTCATCCTCTCCTCCCCTATCCCTGTGTCCATAAGTCTGTTCTCTATGTCTGTTTCTCTATTGCTGCCTTGCAAATAAATTCATTAGTGCCATCTTTCTAGATTCCATATATGTGTGTTAGTATTTGGTATTTATCTTTCTTTTTCTGACTTACTTCATTCTGTACAGCAGGCTCTAGGTTCATCTACCTCATTAGAACTGACTCAAATGTGTTCCTTTTCACGATTAATATTCTACTGTGTACCACAACTATCTACATCCCACAGCTTCTTTATCCATTCCTCTGTTGATGGGCATCTAGGTTGCTTCCACGTTCTCCTTATTGTAAATAGTGCTGCAATGAACAATGGGATACATGTGTTTTTCTCAGTTTTGGTTTCCTCAGGGTATATGTCTAGGAGTGGGATAGCTGGTGGGTCATGTGGTGATTTTATTCCTAGTTTTTTAAGAAATCTGCATACCATCTTCCATAGTGGCTGTATCAATTTACATTCCCACCAACAGTGCAAGAGGGTTCCCTTTTCTCCACGCCGTCTCCAGTGTTTATTGTTTGTAGACTTTTTGATGAGGTGATAACTCATTGTAGTTTAATTTTCATTTCTCTAATAAGTGATGTTGAGCATCTTTTCATATGTTTGTTAGCCATCTGTATGTCTTCTTTGGAGAAATGTCTGTTTAGGTCTTTTTTCTACTTTTTGATTGAGTTGTATGTTTTTCTGGTATAGAGTTGATGAGCTGCTTGTATATTTTAGAAATTAATCTTTTGTCAGTTGTTTCATTTGCTATTATTTTCTCCCATTCTAAAGGTTGTCTTTTCACCTTGTTTAAACATTAATCTTCTTAATTCTTCATGACTTATTTTTCCTTCTCTGGAATATGTAAGGATTTTTAAAAATATTCTTGGTGTTTTGAAATTTTAAAATAATACAATTTGATGTGGCCCTTTTACAGCATTTTTCTGAGCATTCTTAGAGTGCTTTCAGTCTAGAAATGCATGTTCTTTAGTTCCAGGAAATGTTATATCTCCCTTTAAATTGTTGTGTTTTCTGTGGTACTCATGTAATTCAAATATAGGATCCTCTGGATTTATCAGCTTATTTTATTTTTCTCTTTTCATCTTTTTTTGATTGTGTGTATATTTTCATACTTGGGAGAGTTCTCCAGCTTTACCATTAAATACTTTTATCTTGTTTATTTCTCAGATTTTCTTTTTCTTATGTTCTCTTACTGTTACATCCTTATAACCTTCTGTTCTTATTTTGTGGATGCAACATCTCTTAACTTCCCAAGAATATAAATTATGAATCTTGTTTTGAAGTATTTTATGCTCTTATGCTTTATCTATTAATTCTGGTTCTTTTCTTCTTTCTTTCTTTTTTTTTTCCTTTTTGATCTCTTCCTTTCTACTTTCTATGTAGGAGGCTTTTTTTCATACATGTGGATGTCTGATTTTCTTGCCTGTCCATATTTAAGATTCAGGAAATACAGATGAAAGCAACACTGTGTGTGTCTTGGAGACAGATGTTTGTCATTTAGTTGGTTTTCTGGTAGGATGCCTGAAGGGAACTTCACCAATTCATTGGAAGATTACAACTGCCAGTGTCTGCAGTTCTTTTTTATTTTTATATTTTTAGGTTACCTAATTTCTCTGGAGAAAAGCCTGTTCCCAGTATTCTGTGACTCAAAAAAGAGAGTTCTCACCATTCAGAATGTAGAATTTCAGTGAATTTTTCTGTTTTTTTTTTTTTAAATGGCATCACACACTCACCCTTTCCCAAATCTTGTGATTTTAGAGTTTTTCCACTTTCATTTCTCCACAAAATAAACATCTGGTTTACTCTCAGGTTGGGAATTTGTTGCCTAGTTATGTGAGCTGGTGAGGAAGCCTGGAATCTAATTACTCCTCCTGAAAGCTTTCAGCCAATTGTATGGTAAGCCACACTATTCTTGCCCCCCACATCCCAGACATATTGATCTCTATTTCTGATCTAGAGTTCTCTGTGTGAACCAGTCTGGTGCTCAGGTCACACTGAAATGGAGCAAGATTCTACTGTCCTTACCCCCACACTATGTCCTCAGCCTGCCTTTGGTCTGTGGAGAACTTTAGTCAAAGAATAAGTTTTATCAGAGAAGTGAGAAATGTGGGAACAAAGGAAAACAAAGGAGACTAAATAATAATAAGGTAGTCATTAAGCATTGTCAAGGACTTTATTTCTTTTTCGATGGCTATAGATAATTTTCTGAGCCATATCCTGTGAGCTCTCTTATAGATACTAAAGCACCAGGCGGAAGAAGTTAAATACACGATGACCAGACCGTACCCACTACATGAGCCGCCGCAGTTCCGAGAATTGACCTCAAAGAAACGGAAACAAGCCATTTCTTTGAGAACTGGAACTCTGGAACTGAAGACTAACTGTACCTGAAACAACCAAGATGGTGCTGCTCAGACCATTGATGACCAGTTTGCAAATGACTGTCAGAGATGATTGCAGTTTCTGCAGTAGCCCCCAACTCTTTCTATAAAAGCTCCTGCCCTACTGGTTGCCAGTGGTAGAGGTGGGGAGTCAGCCTTAGGACAGATGGCCACCTCCACCCGTCCCCCACTTGCCAGCATCTGAAACAAAGAAAACTTTCCTTTCCACCAACCTGGGCCCGTTTATTGACTTTTGAATGGTGGTGAGCAGCCAGAATCTGCACTCTTTGGGTAACAACACACTTCACTGAAGGCACTTAAACTTCAGTTTTCTCTGCACTGCTAAGCACCTCTTCCATTGACTTACCACCATTCAAAAGTCTATTTTCTTTTCTTGTTTTGTTTCCTGTTTTTTTTTTTTTTCCTGGTCTTCTGGTTTTATACCATCTTTGTTACATTATTCGTTTTTGTAAATTTTAAAGAAGAGTCACATACGCATATGTCTGGACGTGTTGTGTTCAGGAGATGATCTCATGGGTAGATCTTTCACGCTGCAGACACAGTGACCTTCCTTCAGTGGGCTCTGACAGCAAGCACATCACTAACTGCTGGACGTTACCATGGCCTGCCATCGGCTGCATGCAAATCCCTTCCCATGTCATTCAGGGCCCTTCGTGGAGCTCTGACATAAACCACATCACTCGCTGCTTAGACATTACCATGGCCTGCCATCGGCTGCATGCAAATTCCTTCCCATGTCACTCAGGGCCCTTCATGCTCTATTCTGTTCTGTCTTCTGTAGCTCTGTGCTTGCGAGCTGCCATGCTCAGGTTCTGATTGTATCAAAGCCCTTGAAGTTTCACTGAAGTGGCATTGTCAGGCTTTTGTTTTTAACATACTATTCCCGCTGCATAAATTCTTCTTACCCTGTGACCCTCTGACTCAGGGGTAGATCATCAAAGAATGAGTTGTAAGTTGCTTCCTATGTACTTGCTCTATTTGGTATTAAAATTGTTCAGGTTCTTGTCTTCACCCTGGCAAAACTTTAAGCACTTGTGGTAAAAGGCTAAGTTTTCACTGATTTATTCCCTGATTTATTCTCAGTAGCTACTACAGTACCTGGCATACCGTCACCAAATCTATAATTAAAAGTTTACTAACAGTTAAATTTATTTTTATTTCTATAATAGAATAAAAATGGTGAGTGGATAATGTTGACATTTTAAAAGTGTTCCATCTCTAGATGTAAAACAAATAATTCTTAGATTTCCTCAAACTTACACTCTTAAGACTATCTGCTGTATATACAGTTATGATTTCTAGTTTGAAAGTGAAAGTGTTAATCATTCAGTCGTGTCCAACTCTTTGTGACCCCGTGGACCAGAGCCCACCAGGCTTCTCTGTCCATGGAATTCTCCAGGCAAGAATACTGGAGCGGGCTGTCATTTCCTTCTCCAGAAGATCTTGAACTTGGGTCTCTTGCATTGTAGGTGGATTCTTTACCCCCTCTGCTGCTGCTGCGAAGTCACTTCAGTCATTGTCCAACTCTGTGCGACCCCATAGAAGGCAGCCCACCAGGCTCCCCTGTCCCTGGGATTCTCCGGCAAGAACACTGAAGTAGGTTGCCATCTCCTTCTCCAATGCACGAAAGTGAAAAGTGAAAGTGAAGTTGCTCAGTCGTGCCCGACTCTTAGTGACCCCATGGACTGCAGCCTACCAGGCTCCTCCGTCCATGGGATTTTCCAGGCAAGAGTACTAGAGTGGGTTGCCATTGCCTTCTCCGCTTTACCACCTGAGTCACTCCTAAAATATTATACTTTAAGATTTTCTACAATATGTTTTTAAACTAGTGCTTTTTAGAACATTTTCTTTTTCATTTTATCTACTACCCTCCTCAACTTGTTTTATATATTACTGACAAATTATAAACTGGACCTCAAATAGTCTGTTCTGGTTCAAAGATCAAGCTAATAACTTTGCAGTATACTTTTGATATATTACCTAACCTTTAAAAAAAAAAACACAAGACTCTAAAACTAGTTGAAAGTCAGATAAAAGGTAACATGTTTGAAAGTCATGGTGGAACCATTCTTCACAAGTGCTTGAGGGAAAATGAAGCAATAGCATCAGAAGGCAAAGTAAGGATTTACCCAGTGAAAGAACTTAATTATTTTTTGTGCATCTGCATAAAAGCGACTTGTGCTATCGTTTCAGTCCTGTCTGACTCTTTGCAACCCTATGGACTGTAGCCCTCCAGGCTCCTCTGTCCATGGCATTCTCCAGTCAAGAATACTGGAGTGGGTTGCCATACCCTCCTCCAGGGGATCTTCGCCACCAGGGATTGAATCCATGTCTCCTCAGTCTCCTGCACTGGCAGGCAGGCTGTTTACCACTAGCACCACCTGGGAAGCCTGATGACTTTTTGCTTCTTATTTATTTATTTACACACTTACAAAGAATACAAACCTCAACAACCGAATAAATGGAGAGGGGAACTGAGCAAATTGCGGGAGTGGGAGGAATCATGGAGCTTCCATACCCCTCTGGACACAACCCTCTCTTAGCACTTTAAATAACATGTTTATTGACTACTTTGGGGCTTCCCAGGTGGCTCAGTGGTAAAGACCCCCCTGCCAATGCAGTAGACAAGGATATGATCCCAGGGTGGGAAAGATCCCCTGGAGGAGGAAATGACAAACTATTCCAGTATTCTTGTCTGGATAAGCCCATGGATAGAGGAGCCTGGTAGGCTACAATCCATAGGGTCACAAAGAGTTGAGCATGACTGAGTGACTGAGTATGCATGCATTATAATAAAGCTAACTCTTCTTTTTTTGCATGAAGTCATTAAAACATAAAGTAAGACATTTTAAAAAAGTCAATCCTCAAGTGCTCTCTTTTCAGTTGTCCAGAATTAGATGTTAATGCTATGTTAGCATGCATCTATATTAATATATTTCAAGGGATTAGTAGAGAAGATCAGAGAATCTAGACATTAACTCTTTCATTTGCTAATGTAACATGGCTGGAAAGTATGATTTAGTGTATTAAGAGGAATTGGAGACATGGGGTATAATTGGGGCATGGGGTGGAGAGAAGGTGGAGGAAGGTACATCAAATTTTACTCTAATTGGCTTCTTAGCTTTTAGAAGATTTAGGATAAAATCACTAAAGTGAGTAACAATCTTATAAAAGAGAGCAAGAATTTTTAAGAGAAAAAGAAGCAGGATGACAGAAAGAGAGAGAGGAAGAAATGGGTTGGGGGGAGAAATGTTTCTTTTTAAAAATGTGAATCGTGGTCACTGTAACGGCATGGGAGGTCTCCCCCAGGGGCAGATCTGTGTGGCTCCTTCTGACAGCTTCAATAATGTCACAGGTAATTGCTAGCAACCATGAAATACCCTTTTCACCTTTTTGTATGTGGCGCTCAGACTGTTCAAAATGTCCAGGTTAATTAATATGAACTCTGCCTTTTAGGTGGAGAAGGAGGATGGTCCTAATTAGCCTTGCCTGACTGATGAGCAAGTGCGGTCATAGAGGTTGAGACTCTTGCTCAAGGTCATTCTGCAGCTCAGCTGCACAGGCTGAATTGAACAAGGTCTCTTGACACCCTGTATGCAGTCTTTCTTCCTCTTTCCCTCTCTCTCCTTTCCTTCTATTTCTCTGTCTCTCCTCTCTTTTATTCTGTTTTTCACTTTACTGTATGCAAACCCAAACTATAAATACTGGGATAATTTTTAATCTTTAGGTGAGTCACTCATTTCATTTTCAATATTTGTTCATCACAAAGATAGTTGAACAATCTTTTATTCCATGCTCTTCTTTTTACCTGCTAGTTTGACTCAAGGTGGGCAGTTTCACGTGAAGCTGTTTAATTGGTCTTTTACACTAGATGAGGGTGAAATTTTTCTTGGAAACATTTTATGACTTTGTGTGCTTTTAGCTCTGGAATTTTAAAAAAGAAACCTCCTATGAATCAGCTTGCCATCGAGTCCCAGATCAGGCCCACAAGCTGATTGTCAGTGGCCAGCTTGTCTGGTTTTGATCGCTGGCTTTGTCTTCAGTGGCTGTTTACTCTAACATTTCCAGAGGTAGAAAATTCCGAAGCTAGGCAGTTCTTTTTTTAAAACTATATCCTGATGATTTTTTAAAATTATTTTAGCTTATTTTTGGCTACTCTGGGTCCTTGTTGCTGTGCACGGGCTTTCTCTAGTTGGTGAGTGGGGGCTACTCTGTAGTTGCGGTGCACAGGCTTCTCATCGCAGTGGCTTCTCTCATGGAGCATAAGCTCTAGTAGTTGTGGCACGTGGGCGCAGGAGTTGTGGCTCCTGGACCCTAGAGCACAGGCTCAGTAGATGTGGTGCTCAGGCATAGTCTCCACATAGGTGCACCATGGCATGTGGGATCTTCCCGGATCAGGAGTCAAACCGGTGTCTCCTACACTGGCCGGTGGATTCGTCACCACTGAGCCACCAAGGGCATCCTGAAGCGATTTAGTTCTGAAGCATAATTTCTTTCACACACAGAGGTGATACACAGATGGGAATTTCTCCCTTTTTGCCGCGATGGTCTCCATTTCTCTAGAGTTAAGAGCTCATTTGGATGGATTCGTGCTGATTTTCTTTGGTGAACTATTACATTGTAGAGTTGTGTTTTGTGTTTTATAATTGTTTTGGGCCACACTGAAGAAAGAGGAGCCATCTGGAGTGTAACAGCTTAAACAAAAGGCAGCAGAGAGTGTCAGAAGAAGTTAACCCAAAGGCAGCATTGAAAAACAGAGGTCAAAGGAGGGGGCAAGAAATGGAAGCACAGCTGAAGTAGGCATCAGTGGGACAGGCATTGGGTCACAGAATAATATTCTCTGGAGGAGAAGGATACTCTTAAGCCTTTGGAAAGAAATGCAATAAATATTTCACGAACCTGCCAAGAAAAGTAAGAGGTAGAGAAGTTATTTATTATCCAGAGACTTCCATAGAGTTGTTTTCCTCCTATGCCAGGAAAGGCAAACATCTTTTAACTTATCTTTATGACATTTTTTGTTTGTTTGTAACAATGAAATTGGACTGAAATAAGAAAGAATATGGACTGTCAAAAAGTTCACATAAATAAATAGTGGATGCCTATTTTCTGCCTGCAGTGCAGGAGACTCGGATTCGATCCCTGCGTCAGGAAGATCCCCTGGAGAAGGAAATGGCTACCCACTCAGTATTCCTGCCTGGGAAATTCCACGGAGAGAGAAGCCTGGCAGTCTACAATCCATGAAATTGCAGAGTCCGACATGACTTAGTGACTAACACTTTCACTTTTCACACAGATGAATGTGTTGGGTTTTTTTCCTCCCTAGATATGACTGAAGTAGCTGTAGAAATCAGATTTCTTCTTCTCACTATTAGCAGCCCCAAGTTTCCTACTTCTTTTTCTTCTTTGCACAAAGAATCATGCATTTCAAGCCAGAGAAAGGGCATGTAACCATGCCATTGGAGAACATTGGGCACAGGTGACTGGCATAATGGCAGCCTTCCCGAAGTGACACTTAAGCTGAATCTTAGAGAGTAAAAAGGGGGTTGGCAAAGGTAAGTGCTCCAGACAGAGAATTGCATGGGCATAGTTTCAGAGTGACTTGGTGCCTGCTGTTGGGGAATTGCCTATGGTCAGCCTGCCCAGCCTGCGTTGTGTTATCTATCTATGAAGTGAGGGTTGATAAAACCTAGCAGACTGCAAACATGTAGGGTTCAGAATGGTTGGGTTCCAAGCTTGGCTTTGCTACTTACTGGCTGTATAACTCTGGACAATTTATGTGGCCTCTGTAAGCCTCAGTTTTCTAATCTATACAATGAGAATAATAATATTAATTCCTCCTGTGGCTGTCTATAAAATCATGCATTTAAAATGCTCAGAGCAGTGCCTGTCATATCATAAGGAATCAGTATTAACTTTTATTTGATTGTAATTAATGTTGCAATTTTACTATTTGGTTGTTCACCTCTAATTATGCATGTGTGTTTAGCTTTTGATGGTGATTATTGCTAAATTATCCTGTTATTGCTGCTTGATGGAGCTCCCAGCTCTCTTCTGTTGACTTCAGAGATTTCTCTGCTATTCCAATAAGACTGATGTCCGCATTACATTTGTTACCTTGTGGACTAATAAAAGAATATTATAGGTCTCACTTTGCAAAAGATTTGCTGGCTGGAAAGTATAAAATAAAAGGCCTTTGTTAGTGTTTCTCAGTTGAAGTCCAATTAATTTAACCAAAGAAGGGAGTCATATTTTATGAATTGTGGCCCTCAAAGGTTGAGCTATTACTGAGTTTCCTTGATGGAGACACTTTTTCCTGGGGTGTTCAGTCCTAATGCAAAGTAACCTGCTGTACAGGTCTGTACAGCTAGAAGATTAAGAAGCATCAACTCAAAAGTGTTCCTGCTTGAGAACAAAGAGTTAATATTTTTCTTGATGCAAAAAAGAAATGGATATCACATTAAAAACAGAGTGGAGATGGCTTACAGCTGACAATTCTAGATCTTCATGTAGAGCTCCTGAAGAAATCACTGTGTGTACTGAGAGGGTTTGACCCCTGGATCAGAAAGATCCCCTGGAGAAGGAAATGACAACCCACTCCAGTAGTCTTGCTTAGGAAATCCCATGGACAGAGGAGCCTGATGGGCTACATACAGTCCACTGGGTCGCCAAAGAGTCGGATATGACTTAGCAGTAACAACTGAGCTGCCAGGGGCTGCTCATGCTTTGCAAAATAAATAAATATATATATATATATATATATATATATATATATATTAGTTGTTTCTGCCAGTGGGCCATATAGGAGAAAATTTCCTTAAAATCATACCATCATTGGTTTTAAACAAAGGTTATAATAATAGTTCTTATACCTCAGAATTTTGGGGAAGGTTAAATGTTATGATACCTGCTGTGGGCTTTCCATAGTGCACAGAAGAGTGGGAGGACTTGATAAATGGCACTGGATGCTACCCCTGCTAGGAGGGCACAAGTGGCATAGCTTGGTGGTTAGAGAATGTATTTGTTGTTTAGTTGCTAAGTCGTGTCCGACCCTTGGGACTGCAGCCTGAATACTGGAGTGGTTTCCAGGAGATCTTCTCCAGGAGATCTTCCTGATCCAGGGATCAGACCCATCTCTCCTGAACTGGTAGGTAGATTCTTTACTGCTGACCCACCAGGGAAGCCCCATAGAGAAAATATAGCCTGGATTTGAAGTCCAGCTTATCACTGAGTGCTAAGTACTGGTGGGCAATTGCTTAACCTTTCTGTGCTTCTGTTTCTTTACCTGTTGAAGGTAGATAGGTATCATTATCTGCCTTACAGGGGAGTTTGAGAAGTACATGAGTGAATACACACAAAGCATATGCAGTAGTGATGGTATCACAGTAAGGGCCAAACTAAATATGAGCTCTTAGCAGCAGCAATTGCAGTGCCAAACCATTTATATCTGTCTGGAAAGCACAGGAATAACCATACTTTTTCATTAAATTGACCTTTTCAGATAATAATTTATGATAGTTTACAGATTTGTCTTGCTGAAATTTGTTGTTTTGTCTATAGAGGACTCACAGATTCTATATTATTATTCTAATATTAACTAACTGTTCTGGCAAATATTACTGAACCACCTTCTGACCTACTTTTGGGACTTCAGAGGTATTATTTAGGATTACATTTTTTCCAAGAAAACAGTTCAATAACTCTTTATTATCTCTTCCCTCTGGGATCTTGGTGGTGTGGTAGAAGGCAATATTGATTATTTACTTACTGTTTTTACATTTTCTTTCATTTATGGGGAAACAGATGGATTGCTTGCAGGCAACACCAACCTTAGGAGCTAAGGGCACACTTTAGGGTTTTTGGTGTGTTTTTTTTTTTTTTTTTTTGGACATTAAACTGGTCAAAAAACTAAGCAGGGCTTTGAGAAACATTTTTCGAGGCAATTCTATCACCCACTTTTCTCCTTTTACCTCCCCTCAAAAAATAAATAAAAATCTGTAGCTAAACTCTACATTAAGTCACTGCAACATACAATCAAAGAATGTCAAAAAGTGTGAAACAGTAGTTTTGTCTTTCTAGTAAGCATAGCATTCCTGATGGACCTGGGGAGAGTTAGTGGAATCTGTCCATTGCTGGGGAATCTGGAGAGGAAAGAGGTCAGGAGAGATGATTGTGATAAAGAGAATTACAGGCAGAGAGGCTCTCAGACTCCCATAGCAGAGAGAAGGGGGTGGTCTTCCCCAGACCAGAAGAGCAGTTTGAGCACTTTGATGACACTAGGTGTGGCATGAAAGAACTATAAGGCCTGGGCACCCATCACCACATCTGGACATTGAGTCTCCAATGTGGATTTTCCCAGATATGCTGAAGGTAGCCAGGCACTAGCCCATTTAACATAGTATAACTTAACAACAACATAAGAAGATTGGCATGTGGGCCTCTGACACTGAGCCATAAATAATTTTAATTCCAATCATTCATTCATTTGTGAATATTCACTCAGGGACTGCTATGAACTGGGCACCATTATTGATCCTAGATACAGAGTGGGAAGCAGCAGAGACAAGATTCCTGCCCTCATGGAGCTTACAGTCTAGTGGAATAAGACAGATAATAAATATGCAAATGAATTAACGCATCAGATACTTTCAGAGGGTGATAAGGGCCACAAAGGGGTACTTGATGTGAGGGACTGTGGCTGGGGTGTTGAAAATCCTTCCTGAGCATTTTGGGGGTAAAGCCATCCATCCATATGTAGACCTGGAAGCAGAATATTCTAGACTGAGGGGTCAGCACATGTAAAGAACATGAGGCAAAAGTGAGCCAGTGTGGCTGGAGGGAGGGAAAGGAGGTGCGGCACAAGAGGCAGGCAGGAGCAAGCCACTCAGGGTTGGGTGGGCCTTGGTGAGGGGTGTAGATTTGATTCTAAGTATGGTAAGAAGCCACTAGGGCTTTAAGCAGGGGCATGCCACCGCATGATACACATCTTATGAAGTTCCCTCTGACTGCTGCGGGCAGAGGGCAAGCGTGGAGGCTGTACTCCCTGTTGGGAGGTGGTGTGCATTACGAGATGGTGATTTCCCGGGCGAGAGTGGTCTCAGTGGAGAGGGAGAGAATTAGATGGATTCGGGATCGATTTTGGAGATAAACTCACAAGACTTGATCAGCTGGGAGGAAGAGGGAGAGAAGAGTCAGGGGAGACGTCTTGGTTTTTGTACAGTCCATGATGTTGACAGGTACTGAGGATAGATGACAGAGGAGAGTGAGAACAAAGAGATTTTGGAGGGAGGAAAAGAGTTCCATATTAGCCATGTCAAGTTTAAGATGTAAATAAACAACCCAGTGTGGAGGTCAAATTTGAAGTTGGGGAACTTCCCTGGTGGTCCAATGGCTGTGACATTTTCTTCCAATGTGCAGGGTGTGGGTTTGTTCCCTGGTCAGGGAGCTAAGGGTCCCACATGCCTTGTGGCCAAAAAACTGGAAGATGAAACAGAAGCAATATTGTAACGGATTTACTAAAGACTTTAGAAATTGTCCATATAACAAAATCTAAAAAACATTAACAAATCTGAAGTTGGAACTTGAAACTCAATGAAGAGGTCAGAGATAAAGATAGCAATTTGGGAGGCATGGCTGAATAGTTGGTATTTAAAGCCAGGAAAATGGGTGAAGTCCCCTGAGGACCATCAGCTTTTGAACAAGCAATCTCTAAATTAAACCAAAACACGACTCCTGAAACATTTCATGTTCATCTCAGTCATGCTTTACCTTGAGACTCTCAAACAAATACTCTTACAATATGAATGCTATTAAAAAATATATTTTATGGATATTTTTACATCCTCTGTTACTATCATTGGAACTCCTTCGCTTCAAGTCTTGATTGGTTTCTCTGTCTCTAGTTTTGTGTCTGTATCTTTAGACTCTAGACAAAGGCAGTCGATGCTCTATAATTCCCTTAGGCCTTAGCCTTAATGAGGACTCAGAAGAAGCATCTAAAGAGTTACACAATAATTTATTTGAACATGAGCAGGAAGTGCCATATTTAGATAATTCTCTTTCCTCAGCATCATTATCTCAGAATGCTTCTGCTGACAGCCTTAGAGATAATAGCACTGAATATGTAAACAATGAAACAATACACATGGTAATGAGGGAGACTCAGAAAATACAGTAGTAATGAAAAAATAACAAGACAGCGATTCTAATATTGTAAATACACAAGTTTGTATTAGTGACATATTATCTCTGTAATGCCAAGCTGAAGTAATTTAGAAGCCAATGTAACAACTGCTGATCAACATAGAAGGTGTCAATCCAGTACCAGCTAATACGTTTAGAGAATTAGGCAGACTCTGAATAGTTAGGAGTGTATGTGAATCTGGAGTGAGCAGGTTGCTGTTAAGAATGGGAGTGCTGAAGCCACACAGCACTTGACGTCGAGAATGGTTCTAGGCAGGAGCACACAGGAAATCAGGGACATAAAAATGCCTTATCGAAACCCAATGACTTTTTGAATTATTATTTTCTCTGGGTATATGCCCAGAAGTGGGATTGCTGGGTCATATGGTAGTTCTATTTTTAGTTTTGTAAGGAATCTCCATACTGTTTTCCATAGTGGCTGTATCAATTTACATGCCCACCGACAGGGTAAGAGTGTTTCCTTTTCTCCGCACACTCTCCAGCATTTGTCGTTTGTAGATTTTTTGATGATGGCCATTATGACCCGAGTGAGGTGGTACCTCATTGTAGTTTTGATTTGCATTTCTCTAATAATCAGTGTATTAAGCATCTTTGGCCATCTGTATGTCTTTGGAGAAATGTCTACTTAGGTCTTCAGCCCAGTTTTTGACGTGGTTGTTTGCTGTTTTGATATTAAACTGCATGTGCTATTTTCTATTTTTGGAGATTAATCCTTTGTCAATTGCTTCATTTGCAAATATCTTCTCCCATTCTGAGAGTTTTCTTTTCATCTTGCTTTGAAAATTGTAAATCAAAAAGATACATGCATCCCAACGTTCATTACAGTACTAATTACAATAACCCGGCTATGGAAGCAACCTAAATTTCCATCAACAGAGGGATGGATAAAGAAGATGTGATACATACATACAATGGAATATTTCTCAGCCATAAAAAGGTATGAAATTATGTCATTTTCAGAGATGTGGATGGGTCTAGAGACTGTCATACAGAGTAAAGTAAGTCAGAAAGAGGAAAACAAATATTGTATATTAACGCATAGATATGGAATCTAGTAGGATGGTAGAGATGATCCTATTTACAAAGCAGAATTAGAGACACAGACATAGATAACAAACATATGGATACTAAAGGGGAAGGGGGCAGTGGGATGAACTGCCCACTTGGGGGATTAGGACTGACATATGTACATCACTGTGTATAAAATAGGTAAGAATGAGAACCTACTGTATAGCATGGGGAACTCTACTTGGTACTCTGTGGTGACCTAAAAGGGAAATCTGTAAAAGAAGAGATACATGTATACATATGGGCTTCCCTGGTAGCTCAGCTGGTAAAGAATCTGCCTACAGTTCAGGAGACCTCAGTATGATACCCACCCCAGTATTCCTGGGCTTTCCTGGTGGCTCAGATGGTAAAGAATCTGCCTCCAATGTGAGAGACCTGGGTTCAGTCCCTGGGTTGAGAAGATCCCCTGGAGGAGGGCATGCAACCCACTTCAGTGTTCTTCCCTGGAAAACTTCATGGACTATATAGTCCATGGGGTTGCAAAGAGTGGGACACAGCTGAGTGACTAAGAGTTGGACAGAGCGCAGCACTATCTATATGTATAGTGCTATATACTATATCCAGAGCACAGTATACTGTGTGTATGCTGCTGCTGCTGCTGCTGCTAAGGCGCTTCAGTCGTGTCCGACTCTGTGCAACCCCAGAGATGGCAGCCCACCAGGCTCCCCCGTCCCTGGGATTCTCCAGTCAAGAACACTGTATACACTATGTAGCTGATTCACCTAGCAGAAAGCGACACAGCAGTGTAAGGCGACTATATTAAAAAAAATGGGGGGGCAGGCGATGACGTGGCTATATATGCAATAAACATACAAAAAATCATTGCAATCACTTTGTTAGTAGGCTAAAATGGTGCATGTGCTAAGTTGCTTCAGTCTGTGTCCAGCTCTTTGCAACCCTTTGGACTAGAGCCTGCCAGATTCCTCTTTCCATGGGATTCTCTAGGCAAGAATACTGGAGTGGGTTGCCATGCCCTCTTCCAGGGAGTCTTCCCAGCCCAGGGATCAAACTCATGTCCCTTACTTCTCCTGCATTGGCAGGCAAGTTCTTTACCATTAGTGCCACCTGGAAAGCTGAAATCTGTGTCATACAATAGGAAAGGACTTCCTTATTCTTCATCCTTACTCTTCAAACATGCTCCATTGGATCTCCTTTTCCCTACCCCTTGTTTGCCTCACAGGCAAAATTCTTACTTTTCCAGTATTGTAACAGTCATATTTCAATTAATGAAGATTCGTATTGAGTGCTAAAGGTTTTGGTGGTGCCTAAAATCAGAATTTCAATCTCATGTTCATTCCACGGCTTCTCTTTTCCTGTTGGCTTAGGCTTGACCTCCCTAAGGCACATCTTGTTTTGTTTTCTTGTTCCCTACTTTTTACTTCAAACCCAGTTATAACACCTGGGTCTTCCAGGGTCAGCAGAAGAGAAGGTAGCCTAAAGGAAGTCTTGGCTTGCTTGGAGCTATTGGAATTCAGCATTGCTGCCTTTTGAGGCAGAGATCTAGATGTTAGATTCTTCGTGGGACATGAAAGAATTTGAGAGTTTTAGGAGAGTCTTTCTATTTAAAATATATTTATTTTTGCTTAAAATTCTTGCACTAGAGTCTCTTTCTCTTTCTTTGTGTTGACAATGTACATATTACTCTTTCAAAATGCAGCAAAGTAAGATTACAGATGGAGAAGGCAATGGCAACCCACTCCAGTACTCTTGCCTGGAAAATCCCATGGATGGAGGAGTCTGGTAGGCTGCAGTCCGTGGGGTCACTAAGAGTCGGGCACGACTGAGCGACTTCACTTTCACTTTTCACTTTCATGCATTGGAGAAGGAAATGGTAACCCACTCCAGTGTTCTTGCCTGGAGAATCCCAGGGATGGAGGAGCCTAGTGGGCTGCTGTCTATGGAGTCGCACAGAGTTGGACACAACTGAAGCGACTTAGCAGCAGCAGCAACAAGATTACAGATAACAAAGCAAAATTCTATCTTTCCCATATGTGTGTGTGTACGCTCAGTTGCTAAGTTGTGTCTGACTCTTTGGGATGCCATGAGCTATAGCTGGCTAGGCCCCACTGTCCATGGGATTCTCCAGGAAAGAATACTGGAGTGGTTTGCTATGCCCTCCTCCAGGGGATCTTCCTGATCCAGGAATTGAGCCCATGTCTCCCGAGTTTCCTGCATTGGCAAGTGTATTCTTTATCAATGAGCAATCAAGGAAGCCCCCTGTCTTTCCTACCACTGTGTTAAATAAGTTTGCTGTGTTAGTCACTTAGTTGTGTCACACTCTTTGTCGTCCCACTAACTGTTAATTCCAGGCTCCTTTGTCCAAGCAAGAATACTGGAATGGGTTGCCATTCCCTTCTCCAGGGGATCTTCCCCTAGGATCAAACCTAGGTCTCCTGCCTTGCAGGCAGTTTCTTTACTGTCTGAGCCACCAAAGAAGCCTATTAACTAAGTTTACTGTAGTGATATTTTTATAGTGTCCAGCACAGTGCCTGGCAAAAAATGGACACCTTAGCACATGTTTATTGAGGAAATGAATAAATGAATCATTATATCCATTTGTGTGAATAAATAGCCTGAGTGATCTATGGAACTTGATCTGCAAAGGACTACTTCAGGGGGAGGCTGAGCTAACACGTTCCTCTGAAACCAGAAGTAAATCAAAGGCCTCTGGAGGACTGAAAGTGGGGAGAATATGCAGGAGGGAGTGTGAACCTCCGAGGACAACTCTGCCAGTTTTGGGTTGTTCTGCTTGTATTTGCTTCTGGCTCTTCTGAACATGCAAATATTGATCAGCATATTTATTCTACCATGAGTAGAATAGTAGTTTGAGACCTTTGGTAAAATAGAACACTTTTAAAACAGTTGTGTTATTTTTCCTTCCAAACAAAAGTTAAATCTGGTCTCAGTTTTAATGGGGCTTCCCAGGTGGTGCTAGTGGTGAAGAACCCTCCTGCTGATGCAGAGGACGTAAGAGATATGGGCTCCATTCCTGGGTTGGGAAGATCCCCTGGAGGAAGGCATGGCAATCTAGTATTCTTGCTTGGAGAATCCCATGGACAGAGGAGCCTGATAGGCTACAGTCCATAGGGCTGGACAGAGGCAGACATGACTGAAGCAACTTAGCATGCTGGCATGCAAGCTCAGTCTTGATTTGGGGTGTTGTTGGCATCTGGCCACCCAGCCATTTGGGAGTCACTCAGTAGAAACTCTGTGTATCATCATAGTTGATAGAAATAGAACTCTTGGCTGAGCATCCAGATACCACTTAGGATCATTTGCAAGCTTTTGTTTCATTTCATTTGTTATGTATTAAAAACAAAGCACCATATGTATTTTACCCCTTTTTTTGGCTTTACCTGTATTCTGTCTTTCCATGTTATCTTCCATCTTACAGTTTCTTACAATGAGATTCTTTGGGTAACTGGAGTACATTGAAAATGCAATACTGTGAAAATTTCTAGTAACCTAATGTTTTAACAAGGTTATCCAAGATTATTCTAACAAGTCAATGTTTAGAACAAGTTTTTTAATGCGAATCATAAGAATTAAATCAATGTATAGGAGCCAGGCAGAGATACATAAGATTATTTTACTTTTGAACATTCTTATTTACTTAAGCTATGTTCCAAAATTAGTGTTTAATTATGCTTAATAATTAATGTAAAAAGTTTTTTTTGCTGATGTGTTTAGTTGTACCATGGGGAAGATTTTAATATCTGATCATAAATGATAATTTAGTGATTAAAAACTGAGTTAAATATCTCTGTGTTAACTATAAACATAGATTTAATTCTCTATTTCATGTCATGCCTCTTAAAGCTTGTGAAAGATATATTGGTACAACTTCATATTTTGCTAGCATGAACTTACCTTAGTCCACGTGTGAATTACCAGCTTTAAATTATTCAAGTACAGTAAAATAAACACATGTTCAACGTTGACTATAACAAAAGCTTTTCTTTGAAAATGAGAAAGGACTTTAATATTTCTTAGGTATCAGAAGTGTCTTATGGATGTCTTTATATTTGTATTGGCAAAGCACAAATGTGTTGGTTACAGACACTGATAGATGCTATTACTACCTATTACTACAGTGAATGAAATGTTGAACTAGTTGAAATATATCCAGAAAGTTAATATTGTAATGTGCTGAGTTAAAAGAAAAATATTTTTTAAATTGTCAAAAAAATGTTTTTAAACTTGTCAGTTACCCTTGACAGCTACAAGGACTATCTGAATGAGATATAATGCTATGTTGCTGCTGCTGCTGCCAAGTCACTTCAGTCTTGTCTGACTCTGTGTGATCCCATAGACGGCCGCCCACCAGGCTCCCTCGTCCCTGGGATTCTCCAGGCAAGAATACTGGAGTGGGTTGCCATTTCCTTCTCCAATGCATCAAAGTAAAAAGTGAAAGTGAAGTCACTCAGTCGTGCCCCACTCTTAGTGACCCCATGGACTGCAGCCTACCAGGCTCCTCCGCCCATGGGATTTTCCAGGCAAGAGTACTGGAGTGGGGTGCCATTGCCTTCTCTGGTTTTACCATGCTGGCAAAAGGTAAAATATTAAAGGAGTATTTAATTTGTGTACCTGTGTGTTAATGAGTGATGTCTAAGTAACAGGTTTTTGTGGAGGGAAGAAAATCAAAGGAAGGAGATGAAAATTTTAAAAAGATGGGCAGGTAGCTTTTTCACCTGTGCTCGCCTCTTATTAGCTATGTGTACCTGATAATTCTGGGGATTTCCCCAGTGGCTCAGTGGTAAAAATCCACCTGCAATGCAGGAGACACAGGGTATGCAAGTTCTATCCTTGGGTTGGGAAGATCCCCTGGAGGAAGGCATGGCAACCCACTCCAGTATCCTTGCCTGGAGAACCCCATGGACAGAGGGGCCTGGCTGGCTGCAGTCCACAGGATTGCAAAGAGTCGGACATGACTGAAGCAAGTCAGCATGCAAGTGAATGCACCTGTAATTTATCATTCTCTCGCGTCTCAACTTCCACAACTTTAGAAAAGAGAAAACAATTCTTTCATTTGTGGAGACTAAGTAAAATAATGTATATAAAGTAAGTTGCTTAATGCCTGCAGCCATACTTTTGACACAATAAATGGTAATTCCTTTCCTCCTTTTTTTAAAAAAAGGTTGTTAAAACATGAGACTGTTCAAATGGAATCATAAAATTATAGAATTATAAAGATGTATTGCTCACTTAGAAATTGCTAATGCAATTCTTTTTTATTTTGAGATGCAAAATAGGATTTGGGGACCAGTAATGTTCTTTAAGAAAAAAGAGAAAGCTGTTTTGATTTTTAAAGTTTATATTAAAAATATCACTTCTAATATAATGTTTTAACAGTTCTGGAAAATGGCTATTTTACAAAATAAATAATTTTAGTATCCTTGCTGATAGTCATAGAATTCTAACGTGAGAATTGAGAGTTAGATGAAGTCTATGAATTATTCAACTCTATTCTTCAGGCTCAGAAAGGATGACTTGTCCAGTTTCACAATGATACTTTATTTGGGGAACATAAGCCTAGAGTAGTGAAAGGTGGAAAGTGGAGAGGGAAATAACATATAAGACAATAAACAATGAAATGCAATCATTTTAATGTGTCAGTCACTACATCCACAAGTTACCTATGGGATATTTGCTTGGCATATAGGACTTTCCTGAAGACTTGCAAAGAACTGCACCTTGGAGCAATCCAAGATTAGAGGAAGAGGAGAAATTTATCTACTTAATTTCATTTCATTCTCATTTCCTAATGGTGACATTTACTCCACAGGAAGCTCACACTCTCATATATCCAGGTAATTTATCTAGCACCTTGGTGTTCTTTCAACAAGCCAGATCCCTAAGATGTGGCTCTTCATCTAGTCATAAAGGAACTATTAGGCATGGGCAGCATGCTGACCAGAAAAAAGAAGAAATGAGGGTAGTCAAGGGAATCTGCAAAGAAAATAAGGTTTTTACCTGATACACATGCATTATCAGGTCGAATCCTTAAAACAGTCTTAATGTATATTATTATTGCTCATTGCTGTACCTAATGGCAGTCAGCACATGTTGGTCCATCTAAATGATTAAATGAAACTCTGTTTCCTCTTTCCCAAATCAAGGCACTTCCCATTATATTACAGCCTCCAAAGTCAGGTGGAATCTTGCATTTGTATTTTGTCAAACTCTGACATGACAGCAAAAGAAATGATTCAATCACATTCACATGCCTGGTCCATTTGTCTTAAACATGTAGAACTTGAGTCTGAAGTTCAAATACCTTCAGGAACCAGGCACATAATGTAAATGAATAAATCAATATAAAGCAATAGACTGTGGACAGTACAAATGCCACCTAATGTCATTTAAATTTTAGTCAAATAAAACAAGTTTGAGGCCAAGGTAGGCTCTCACTAATCTGCTCTTCACTTTGCATTAATTTCTCCTCTTACTAATATTTTAGTATAAAAATCAGATGCCTATATACCAAACAGAAAGATCTTTGTTTTTATGATAAGTAATTAATAGCACATGCTATTAACACTGAATTAGTATACGCAGTCTCCAAAATATCTTTTTCTAAAATGTTCCAAAGTCTTATTTAGGACATATACTGACATTCCTGATGAAATCTCTTCCCATTCTCACTGGACTTTGTCAGCACAGTCTGGAGCTTGGGACTTAACATATTACCACTAAGAGGTGTTGGTATGCATATTAGGAATATGTAATGAATCTTAATAGCATTAACTTATTATCTCAGAATGCTCAGTCATACTCATGCAGGTTTGCACTGGCATACACGTGCTCATAATTAAGGAAGGGATATTTCTTTACCCTGGTATCTGGGCTTCTCTGATAAGTTGTTATGCAGCTGGCATTCAGTGCAAATTGGAGTTTGCTGGCTTCTGATATCCGTACATGCACTAATCAGCAGATTACTCGTGTGGAGGCTGCCCATCTCTAACGCTATGCTGTCACATTTAGAATAAATAATAGAGTCTTGCTTTGAATTTATAAAATACTGAACTGTCTAGTTCAGACTCAAAATATAGATTGGTGAATATGGTTTCCCTGTGTTAAAAAATAATTACTGGACCTTGTAAAGTCTAGAAAATTAACACTATCATTTCCTTATAACAGCGATTACAGCTGAACAAAATTTGTCATAAAGTGCTTATAAGAACTAAAATACAGAAAAATTATTAATATAATGTGGTCCCTCTGGTCTGGACTAATGAAACCCTTTCTGAAAATGCTAAATATCCCCCATTAACAACTAGGGAATTAAGTTTAAAATATCTTTTCAGACTTATTTTAAGCTACTAAGGCTTCATTATAAAAAGTGTCATTAACTCAGATTGATGACTTTAGTAGAATTCATTGATGATGAATGAAGAACTGTTGACAAGAAAGCAACAGGTTTCTGAATAAATGATAACACTGAGAGCAAAGGTTTAGTAAATACAATTGAAGAATTTTTTGGTGAAATTTTAAATAAGCTGAGAGATCAAAACAGATTTCAGAATAAATATTAATAAAAATATGCACTACAAATTGGGTCAGAACAATGATAAACTCTAGACTGACTCTGTTAAAATAATCCTCATAATGGCTCAGCATGGAAATTTTTCTTATTAGATGAGAAAACTGAGATTCATAGATGCTGTTATTTACTCAGTTAATAAATGTCAATTTATACCTTTATCTGCTGGACTCCCAAGTGTTTTCTTTATCACTATCCATAATCACTAGACTGTTTTGGTGGCAGGTTGAGAACAGAGTTAGGTTAACAGAGAAATGTGAAGCAAGGATCTTGAAGAGCACAGGGTTTTTCAGACCACTGTTTACATGCTGCAGCTTAATGCTAAATGAAAACATGCTTTCAAATTTTTTTTTAAATAACTCTTGAGTTTTCAATGAGCCTCTTCTAAAACAATTTAGCTAAAACCAGAAAGTTGTTCAACACAAGTGAAGGCAGATGTTGAATTTACAATGCTGAGACACCTGTAAAACATACATATGTACTAGCAGATGTCAACTTTATCCCTAAGAACCAGTTTCTTTCTTTTCTTTTTTTTTTTTGTGGCAATTCAATGACTTTATTGGACAATCAGCAGTTACTTCTCATCCACATTAACTAAAGATTTTTGAAGGTGATGACGGGCTTCCAGGTAACCAACATATAGGGCTTGTTTGTGCAATCTCTGTCTTCATTACATTTTCTGCACAACTGCACGCAGATCTGGTAGGGGACATTCCTTATTCCTGTGGCTCAGATGCATTTGTTGAACCTGGGGTTGATGATCACATCTGGTCTTTCCATCTCCTTCATGGCAAATTTCCAGATTTCTTTGAGTGTCTTAGGGGCACACTTCTTGAAACTCACTCCATGGATGCACTTGTGAATATTAATAGTGTATTCTCTGGCCACCGCCTTGTTGAAAGTGGACCAGCACTGCTTCTTCTCACCACCCTTCCTTGCAGGAGCTATCCTGCAGGGCTGGGTTTGGATGACAAGATCCACTTTTTAACCTTTTAGGAAAGAGATTCAGTTTCTATGAGTGGCCTTCTAATAAATTACCATCATGTAGCAACCATGTTTACTTTTAGTATCTCCAACTACTAAGGGACAGTTCCTCCTACTCTGGCTTCAATACCATTTAAATAGACAGTGTCACTCTAGATTATTAACACATTTATGCTGGTGATATAAATTTAAATATACATGTGCCAGATAAAGAAAAACAGGTAGAGGTTTGTGGGAAAACTTTTTTAGACGACACATAGTCTTAATACTTTTGGGATCATCCTACTGGGTGAATTTTGAATAGTAAAAGAGAGAAATTAGTATTTTCTGAAATGTAGAATTTTCAGTGCTGCATGTATGTAGATACCAAGGCAGATGGTCATTACCAAAAACTACCTTTAGTTTTGATAGTGTCGTGCCTTGGCTATATTTGTTCTCTGTGCTCCATAACAAAATTACTGCACATTCAAGTAGTTTAAAACAACACCCATTTATTAGCTCAGGGTCTCTTATGTTGGAAGCTCAGAATGACAAAGCTGAGGGTTCTCACAAGGCCAAAATCAAGATATTGGGGGAACTAAGTTCTTGTTTGGAGACTTGGGGTGGGGTGGAAATCTTCTAAACTTATTTTGTTGGCAGAAATAAGCTATCCATGACTGTTTGGCCCAGAGTCCCCGTTGCCTTGCAAGTTGTCAGTGGAGGGCTGTTTTCAGTTTCTAGAGGATGCCCTCAGTCCTTTGCATGTGGCTCCCTTTCAGCTTCAAACCAGAAACCTTGTTTCAACTTCTCATCCCTGAAATCCACCTCACTTCCTCCTTTGCTACTCTACTCACAAGAGAAAGCTCTGCTTTTAAAGGGCTCATGTGCTAAGGTTAAGTTTGCTTAGGTAATTTGATTTTCATTTTGATTGTGTGTGTATATGTTCTCAGTCATCTCCAACTCTTTGTGACCCTGTGGACTGTAGCCCACGAGGCTCCTCTGTCCATGGAGTTTTCCAGGCAAAATTATTGGAGTGGGTTGCCGTTTCTTTCTCCAAGGAATTTTACCAACCCAGGGATTAACCAAAGTCAATTTAGTGGTAGTCTTAATCTGCAAAAATTCCTTTTGCCATTTTATTAGAGTTATTCAGAAATGAATAGGATATTGAATCCAAACATGGACCAAAGCCACTTGAAACTTTGGTCCACCCCCTACCCTATCTAGCCAAATGCTATCAGGAACCAAGTGGTCAGTTCTGAGCAGTGGTAGGGTAGAAAGGATCAGAAAAGTTTAACCAAAGGTGAGCTCAATCTAATTAACAATCTGCTCAGCCAAAATTCAACTTGACTTTAAAAAAAAAAAAAAACTAAACTGAACTAAATCATCATCTATGTGCTCTAATTGCCAAAGAGAGGAAAGGGCTTAAATTCTCTGCTGCTGCTGCTGCTAAGTCGCTTCAGTCGTGTCCGACTCTGTGCGACCCCATAGACGGCAGCCCACCAGGCTCCCCCATCCCTGGGATTCTCCAGGCAAGAACACTGGAGTGGGTTGCCATTTCCTTCTCCAATGCATGAAAGTGAAAAGTGAAAGTAAAGTCACTCAGTTGTGTCTGACTCTTAGCAGGTCCCATGGACTATAGCCTACCAGGCTCCTGTGTCCATGGGATTTTCCAGGCAAGAGTACTGGAGTGGGGTGCCATTGCCTTCTCCTAAATTGTCTAGAAAATAAACAAAATAAAGCCCTCTCAATCATATCTTAAGCCTCTATTATTTCTTTATTCACAATGCTTGGAATTCAGTTATAATATATGAAACATACAAAGAAACAGAAACAAGTGACCCAAAATCAGAAGTAGTCAGTAACAGCAGACCCATAGCAACTGGGAATCACAGAAGAAAAAGAAAGTCATGTAAAGTACATTTCAATAAATAATAGTCTTGTTTTTTAAATTTAATTAAAAATATTGACCCACAAGTATCAGAAGCTCATTAAATGCTTTTCATCAGCTGAGCACCTTACACCATACACACAGAGGCACATGACTGTCAATCTGTTGAAATCCAAAACAATAGAGAAAAATACTGAAAGCAGCAAGAGAATAAGCATACATTACATATACGGGAACAATGATATCAATTTTGCCTAATTTGTTATCGGAAACAATGGAAGCCAGAAGATAATGGAATACCATTTCTGAAGCACTTAATGAAAAAGAATTGTCATGATAATTATGTGCATAGTTGAAATATCATTTAAATATGAAGGCATGTTTTCAGATAAGCAGAAGTTGGGAGACTTCTTGGCAATAGACGTATATAGCAGACATGCTAAAAGAAGTTCTTTAGGCTAAAAGGAGCATGTAAATGCAGAAATTTGGATCCATAGGAAGGAATAAAGAGTGGTGCAAATAGTAAATATATGGGTAAATAAAGAATAATTAAATTATCAAGCAATTATTTTAAGGCAAAAATAATTTCAATTAATTTGAGGTTATATAATTAATGTACAAATACTATATATGTTGACAACAACAGCACAAAGGACAGGAAAGAGGTAAATTGAAGTGTACTGTTACAAGTTTATTACACTATATGTGAAGGTTATAATAATAAGTAAAGTTTGATTATTATGAGTTAAGGAAGCATAGGGCCAGCATGAGAGTATCCATTAAAACATTAAGACACTGAAGTTTAGCTAAAGAACCAATAGAAGTGATAAAATCTAGTAATAAAAAATTATCCAAAGGAAGTAAAAGAAACAAGGGAAAAGAAATAAGAACAGACAAGGGGTATAGAAAACAAATATAATGCTAGTCTTAAGCATAATTTAAGGTATCATAATTAAGAATCTCTTTAGTTCTTCACTTTCTGCCATAAAAGTGGTGTCATCTGCATATCTGAGGTTATTGATTTCTCCTGGCAATCTTGATTCCAGCTTGTGCTTCCTCCAGCCCACCATTTCTCATGATTTACTCTGCACACAAGTTAAATAAGCAGGGTGACAATATACAGCCTTGACGTACTCCTTTTCCTATTTGGAACCAGTTTGTTGATCCATGTCCAGTTCTAACTGTTGCTTCCTGACCTGCATATTCTATGTAAATGATTTAAAAACTTAAAAAGCACAGATTGCTGCTGCTGCTGCTAAGTTGCTTCAGCCCATCAGACTCCACTGTCCCTGGGATTCTCCAGGCAAGAACACTGGACTGGGTGGCCATTTCCTTCTCCAATGCATGAAAGTGAAAAGTGAAAGTGAAGCCGCTCAGTCTTTCCGACTCTTAGCAACCCCATGGACTGCAGCCCACCAGGCTAATTAATAGGATTAAAAAAGGCAAAACCCAATCCTGTGCTGCCTACAAGGGATCACCTTAAGAGACAAATAGTATCCTGTAAAATAAGTAGCATACTGTGAAATAATCATGAATCATAAAATTACAGGTGAAATTAGAAAATATTTTAAACAAAAGCCCAAAATATCAAAATGTGTGAGATGCATTTACAGCAAAGCTTTGAGGAAACTTTATATCTCTAAATGCCTATAAAATGGGCCAAAGAACTAAATAGACATTTCTCCAAAGAAGACATACGAATGGCTAACAAACACATGAAAAGATGCTCAACATCACTCATTATCAGAGAAATGCAAATCAAAACCACAATGAGGTACCATTTCACACCAGTCAGAATGGCTGCGATCCAAATTAGAAAAGAAGAAAAATTCAAGTTACAAAGGTAATAAAAAGAGTAAATTAAATCCAAATAGGACTTTCCTGGTGGCTCAGACGGTAAAGAGCCTGCCTACAATGCGGGAGACCCGGCTTCGATCCCTGGGTCAGGAAGATCCCCTGGAGAAGGAAATGGCTATCCACTCCAGTACTATTGCCTGGAAAATCCCATGGACAGAGGAGCCTGGTAGGCTACAGTCCATGGGGTTGCAAAGAGTCAGACACGACTGAGCAACTTCACTTCACTTCTTCAAACCCAAATAAATAGAAAAAAGGGCACGACAGTAAATGGAAAGTCAAGTAAAGAAAAGGAAAAAAGAGAAAAATCAATAAATCTGAGTTAACTATTTGAATAGAATAATGAAATTGACAAATTCTTGCAAAGATGGTGAGGAGCAAGAGAGTGAGGAAGAGTAGAGGAGATGAATTATTAGTATCAGTAATGAGAAATCCTGTAAATGTAACATAATAATGAACGGTTGTGAATAACTTTATACAATGCTTAAATTCCTTGAAAACCTCAATTACATAACTGACACACACACACAAAGAAAATGTTGATAGCCCTACATTTGTTAAAGAAATTGAATCTATAATTAAAAATTTGTCCCAAAGAGACCTCCAGGCTTAGATACCTTCACAAGAATTCTTTCAAATGTTTAAGAAAGAAATAATACAAATCTTACCCAAATTATCTCACAAACCATGGTAACAGGGGACACGTCTAACTTATTTTGGGAAACTAGCATAAACTTGCTATCATAATCTTAATGACAAAGACACAACAAGTGAATATAATTATAGACCAAAAATTGATTATATTTCTAGATGTGAAGCCTCATCAGTCAAGAAAGCAACTTTTATTCATGGCAAGTAATGCTTCTGTGAAAGTCAGTGTTACTTGTCATTGCAGACAGCCATCTCATAATGGTGAATTCAGCTCAGTGGAAAGTCTTGTCTTCTTGGTTGATGGGTTGTCTCCCCTTAGACTGTTTTTGTGGGAAAATTTGGCAAAAATTGAGTAGGCACTGGCAAGTTGAGCTTGTGGGTATGTATGTGTCTGTGTGTATTTGTAGCACTGTCATGGGTTAGGGTTCTGAATATCTTATTTGAGATAAGTTGAATATAAGGATTGTGGTGGAGGATACAATCTTTCTTATGTAAAAAGGAATTGATTTTGGACTGGGTTTATGTAAATATTTATTGTTTGCTCAGTATTACTAAAATATAGTAACACCCAAAATCAAAAAGGTAAACTCTCTGTGATGTATGAGAAAATTTCAAAGATTGCAAAAAATTTGAATTAAATACATTCTAAGCATATCCAGAAAACGAAGATCATGGCATCTGGTCCTATCACTTCATGGGAAATAGATGGGGAAACAGTGGAAACAGTATCAGATTTTATTTTTTGGGGCTCCAAAGTCACTGCAGATGGTGACTGCAGCCATGATATTAAAAGACGCTTACTCCTTGGAAGAAAAGTTATCACCAACCTAGACAGTATATTCAAAAGCAGAGACATTACTTTGTCAACTAAGGTCCATCTAGTCAAGGCTATGGTTTTTCCAGTGGTAATGTATGGATGTGAGAGTTGGACTGTGAAGAAGGCTGATCGCTGAAGAATTGATGCTTTTGAACTGTGGTGTTGGAGAAGACTCTTGAGAGTCCATTGGACTGCAAGGACATCCAACCAGTCCATTCTGAAGGAGATCAGCCCTGGGATTTCTTTGGAGGGAATGATGCTAAAGCTGAAGCTCCAGTACTTTGGCCACCTGATGTGAAGAGTTGACTCACTGGAAAAGACCGTGATGCTGGGAGGGATTGGGGGCAGGAGGAGAAGGGGATGACTGAGGATGAGATGGCTGGATGGCATCACAGACTCGATGGACGTGAATCTGAGTGAACTCCAGGAGTTGGTGATGGACAGGGAGGCCTGGGGTGCTGCGATTCATGGGGTCGCAAACAGTCGGACACGACTGAGAGACTGAACTGAACTGAAAAGCATATCTCTTCAAAAAATAGAGCTTACTTTTTAGAACAGTGTTAAAATTTTTTATTGAAGTATGGTTGATTTACAATAAGCCTGGGGTGCTGCGATTCATGGGGTCGCAAACAGTCGGACACGACTGAGAGACTGAACTGAACTGAAAAGCATATCTCTTCAAAAAAATAGAGCTTACTTTTTAGAACAGTGTTAAAATTTTTTATTGAAGTATGGTTGATTTACAATATTGTGTTAATTTCAGGTGCTCAGCAGTGTTTCAGTTTTACATACATGGACTTCCCTGGTGGATCAGACGGTAAAGCATCTGTCTACAATGAGGGAAACCTGGGTTCGATCTCTGGGTCAGGAAGATCATGGTTGATTTACAATATTGTGTTAATTTCAGGTGCTCAGCAGTGTTTCAGTTATACATACATATGTGTCTATTTTTTTCAGATACTTTTCCCTGATAGGTTATTACAAAATATTGAGTATAGTTTCCTGTGCCATAGACTGGGTCCTTGTTAGTTAGAGCAGTTTTAAGTTCATAGTAAAATTGAACAGGAAGGACAGAATGCCCATATAGACCCTGACTCCATACATGTGTAGGCTCTCCTATTATCAAGACCCCTAACCCGAAGGGTACATTTGTTACAAGTGATGAACCTACATTAACACATAATTATTACCCAGAGTTCAGAGTTTACATTAGGATCCACTGTTGGTGTGTTGTATATTTTATGGATTTGGATAAATATATAATAACATGTATCCATCATTAAAGTATCATAAAGAGTATTTTTACTGCCCTTAAAAGCCTTTATTCTCTGCCTTTTGTCTTCTAGGAGTTTTATAGTTTGATGTTTTACATTTAGGTGTGCTACTGTGAATCTGTGTTTTAATAATTCTATTTGTTCATTGCTGGGACTGGTACATAGGAAAGAAATTTGTTTTTATGTATTAACTTTGTATCCTGCAACCTTGGTATAATTTCTTATTAGTTCCAGGAGGTTTATTGTTGATTCTTTTGGATTTTCTACTTCAACAAGCATGTCATGTGTGAGCAAAGACAGTTTTATTTCTTCCTTACCTGATCTGTATACCTTTTATTTTACTTTCTGTTATATTTCATTATCTAGGCAATACAATATTAAAAGGGAGTGATGTGAGAGAACATCTTTGCCTTAATCCTCAGGTCTCAGACAGAGGGCTTCTAATAGATTCTCACTATTAAGTATAACATTAGCTGTAGGTTTTCTGCAAATGTTCTTTATCAAATTGAAGCAGCTGGTTTTTTTTCTTTCTAATTTGCTGAGTGTTTTTATCATGACAGGGGTCATATTTTTTCAAATGCCTTTTATGCATGTATTGATATGATCATTTGATTTTTCTTGTTTGATATGAGGAATTAACATTAGTTGATTTTCTTTTCTTTTTTTAAATTAATTTTTATTTTTTAGTTTGTTTTGCTTTACAATAGTATATTCATTTTGCTATACATTGACATGAATCAGCCACAAGTGTACATGAACTCCCAATCCCGATCCCCACCTCCCCCCTCCCACCCCACATCATCTCTCTGAATTATCCCCGTGCCTCAGTCCCAAGCATCCTACATCCTGCATCGAACCTAGACTGGCGATTCATTTCACTTATGATATCATACATGTTGCACTGCCATTCTCCCAAATCATCCCACCCTCTTCCTCTCCCACAGAGTCCAAAAGGCTGTTCTATACATCTGTGTTTCTTTTGCTGTCTCGCGTACAGGTTTATCATTACCATCTTTCTAAATTCCATATATATGTGTGAGTATACTGTATTGGTGTTTTTCTTTCTGGCTTACTTCACTCTGTATAATCGGCTCCAGCTTCATCCACCTCATTAGAACTGATTCAAATGTATTCTTTTTAGTGGCTGAGTAATACTCCATTGTGTATATGTACCACAGCTTTCTTATCCATTCATCTGCTGATGGACATCTAGGTTGCTTCCATGTCCTGGCTATAGTGCTGCTATGAACATTGGGGTACACGTGTCTCTTTCAATTCTGGTTTCCTCAGTGTGTATGCCCAGCAGTGGGATCTCTGGATCATAAGGCAGTTCTATTTGCAATTTTTAAAGGAATCTCCACACTGTTCTCCATAGTGGCTGTACTAATTTTCATTCCCACCAACAGTGTAAGAGGGTTCCCTTTTCTCCACACCCTCTCCAGCATTTATTGCTTGCAGACTTTTGGATCACAGCCATTCTGACTGGTGTGAAATGGTACCTCATTGTGGTTTTGATTTGCATATCTCTGATAATGAGTGATGTTGAGCATCTTTTCATGTGTTTGTTAGCCATTCGTATGTCTTCTTTGGAGAAATGTCTATTTAGTTCTTTGGCCCATTTTTTGATTGGGTCATTTATTTTTCTGGA